>JAOVVF010000019.1:6478363-6503729 GCA_028565595.1 Duopalatinus emarginatus
CAAAAGGAGGCCCTACACCATACTAATAAATTATTGTGGTCTAAAACCAGGTGTTTCAGTTTCATTGTCCAACCCCTATATGTAGGATGTGAATGGTAGCCTGTAGAGCCCATGCCTTAATGGTGCAGAGCTGTTTCAGGCAAGTGTTTTTAATGTGATGTTCAATCAGAGTTTTTAGTTTACACTTCATTCATGAACACTGGTCTGTTTTCACTTTTGCTGCTTCTACATTACCCACAATGCTACTTGACTACCTGCTGATAGTTCTGCACTGAGATTTAGCCCTTAACATTTTTTCACCCAAAGAGAGCAATGCAGCGGCACTTTAGTGCTTTAGTCTGTCCGGCTCTCTCACCTCGTTCACTCTGCTCAAACAAATTAGCTTTCAAAGCTTCGACTTTTATGCCAATACCACAGTCAACACCATCTCAGAGGTCGCTCACTAGCCGAACCAAGTCTCTGCTGTCACACTGCATTCTGGTACTTTAAGCTCAGTGTGAACACCAACATCTCTGCTATATTTTTTTCTATGTAATACTAATCTTTGAGCTTGTTGAATTTTGTATCCTATTCCATGCCATCGCCTATTCAATGCTAATGTCATTGTGTGACTTCATAATCTAGCATGACTCTAGTTTTACAGACAATGAGGCGACTTAAATCTGTCTTAAAAAACAAATTCAGGCAGGAGCCTTCAGATTCAAATGTCTTAAAGATCATTCATTCAGATTAGGTGTGTACAAACTTTTGACTACAGCACACACAAACACACACACACACACACACACACACACACACACACGCACACTCGAGCAAGCCTAGCTGAACTGATTGCAGATCCTCAGCACAAAATGAGTCACAGTTCTAACAGTGTGTATCGTGGGCTGTGTGTCCACCCACACACACTGAACCGCACCACATCTCTCCTTCTCTTATAATCCCTCTCTCTTCCTCTGGCTTATCCCCTCTTTCTCTCTTTCAAACCTTTTTCTTCTTTTTCACTGGAATTGTATTTTCACTGGCCTCTTTCTCTTTACTCCACATACCCCCCCACCCCCATCTTTTTGCTCCCTACTCATTTGTACAGTAGAAGGACGCTTTCTGTCTATCTTGTTTCTATTTCTGTATCCCTGCTTGTCACACTCTTCATTTAGTTCTTGTCATTTGTTCTCTCTCTCTCTCTTTCTCTCTCTCTCTCTCTCTTTTTCCACCTTACTTTTTTCTTGCGCAGTGCTCCTTTGGTGCCAGGTACTGCCTCACACACCAAACTGATGGCCTCTCTGGAGGAAAACACAGCGAGAGAGTGAGAGAGACAGACAGAAAGAAAAGTTAAACTTATCTTATCTTTAATAAAATGTATTTCAAAACTAACACAAAGGAAACAACACAACAGAATAAAACATATATTGGCCATCGAAGGTTGCTGATTACAGAAGTGATAGCAGAGACCCATCTTCTACAATACATTTTATGTTCATCACCAGGAACAGCAAATGAGCAACACTATTTTGGATAGCATATTAAGGATTTAAAAAAAAAAAAAAAAACATGGCCAAGTCTGGAGGCCACGGATCCACCAACCCTGTTTATAGACTTTTACACATCTACATAGGTCTTGTGTTGTGCATGTTATAATCAGCATCTCTTTATTACTGAATCAAGCACAGAATGAGCTCTTAAAATGCAGCTAATTTGTGTAACATCAGCAGGTTAAGTGTCAGTCTACCCCAATGAAATGACAAACAAAACAGAACTTTCATGTTAAACCTCCATATTGCTCTTTATACATTGTGTGATGGCCTGTGTAAAGCCTTCAAAATGGTAAAGATGTCATTTTCTACATATATAAATCTAAAAACTACACCCCTTCTTAAATTAAAATGTATCTTAACCACAAAGTCTAATAAGAACAGGATGACAGTGTTATGTACAGATTCTGACTGTAACACAGGAACACGGTAAACAATCTGACAGCGGTTATTACAAAATGAACTGACAAGGTTTATGTACGTTTTCTTACACCACTAACAACTTGACCAAAAACGTGACTTTCACTCTGTTAGGACACACATTTCGTTACTTGGTTGTCTGACTGTTGCAGCGACAGGTTTTCACCATGTAACAATGATTGCCGTGGGTCTTTGTTTTGGCTTAGGTCCTGCTGACTTGCTGCATTCACCAGTTTGGTGGTCAACAGTTTTGTGAAGTCTTTGCACATCTCAGAGCTTTGTCTCCTAGCATCTTGTTTTTTTGTGTGTGTTCTTGTTTTGACACCTGCTTGTGTTATCGATGATTCTTAAGTGCTCTGTATTAACTGATTTGACCCTTGTTATAACTATGATCATTATGTTTTGGCCTAAATAAACCAGACCCTGTGGTAAACTGTTTCAGTAAACCGGCTTTGGCGAGAAAGAAATGTTAGTGAAATTTTCCTCCTTAATCTCTGTTGATATCATAAAGAACAAAAGACACATTCATTATTATTCTGGGCTTTGATTTAGGCTTTAAAGAAACTCTATTAATAGTGCCTCATCTCCAAGTGTGCTGAATGGAGAGCATGAGTGTGTATGTGTGTGAGGGCAAGCTTAGTGGGGAACAGGAACTCAGGTGGAAAAGTGGATATGACATGACATCTCTCTCTCTCTCTCTCTCCCTGAATCTCTTTCTCTCTCTCCTCTACAGTGTTCGATAAACAAGCTGCATCCGCTGGGAGAAGTCCGGCCTTCTCCTAACCAATGTTGCGCAGTGACTCATATGTACACATGGATGGGTTGGAGTCACATTCTTTATCTCCTGTTTCACAAATCTGAACAGACAGAAGTGGGATTGATGCAAAACAGTTTTACAGTAACAAGAAAATACTGGGCCTTCTTTATCAATCTTTAATAAAAAAAACTGTATAAAGGTTTTTGCTGTCAAATCAAACCCAAGAATTCCCACCAGATTTACAAAACTTCCCATAACACTGCTTTTTATCCAACTATCAACATATGCGAATCAGAAGGAAAGATTTATTTTCCTGAATCTTTGACGGCTGTTGAGTTCTGTAAATAGGCTGCAAGTGTCCGAGTTATGAGTAAGAATGTGTTAGATACAGACTGAGTGAGATGGTTGTGGGCCGACAGTGAAGGAGTCGTACCTTGTTATTTGGGATCTTGTGGTGAAGTCGAGGGATCTCATGGACCGAAGCACTTCTATGCAGCCCAAATACTGTAACAAGAAAGCAAATATACTATTTATTATTTCTCTTATTTATAGAGTAACAAGACCCATCAATTGGACTCCAGCTGATTTTTGTTACCTAACCTTTCATATTAGGCACTGCTCACTCACATGTAGTTCCTAATTTTATGCATAAAAAAAATTTCAGTCCTCCAGATAATCAATCAATCAAGATGCATCTCCTCCAGAAAAATATTGTGGACTTTTAGTGGAAACTTATACATAAAGCCTAAATATCAACGTGGACAACAATTGTATTATTTCAGAGCATGTGCATTTGTATTATCATGGAACATGCAAGGACAAACGAGACAAAAAAAATTAACCCACTTTTAACATGGTGTTCACGTGTCACTGTAATATCAAAGGAGGTTTTGGACAAATTAAATTCACCCACACACAGGCAGTGACACACACACAAACACACACAATGCACGGGAGTGTGTAGGAGACAGGGTGAGAAAGAACATGCAGATTACACACTGAGAACAGTTTGTTAGTTCACACATAGGAGTTGATTAGGCCATGAGCCTGCTGCGATGATGAGACAAGGTTGTGGGTTGAATAACACGTATCTCAAATAGCACTTTTAACATTACATAACTGGTATGAACAGCTTGCTCGGTCTGACCTCTGAGATGAATACCGGCTGATACCGAATAATTATCAATCGTTATTACACCAGATGTATCGCCAAACAGAGTGGCACCCAAAACACGAGCATCAACTGTTTCCAGTTAGATTTCCATAAACACTTAAAAAATATATATTAACACAGCAATGGTTAGCTAGCATTTAAATAAAAGATCAATATATATTATATATTTTTATTAGGGGTGGGAATTTCTTAGTGTCTGGCGAATCGTTTTGATTCCGATTTTTGCGGCGATGATTCGACTTAAATCGATCTTCAATTCAGGAACGATTTTTCTATTCAAATGGTCTATAAATTTTGTTTTATAATATGTTTTACAAGATGAAACGACAATTTAAACAAATAGAACATTTATTTAAAACAAAACTTTTAGGTTCCTTACTGTATCAAATCTTTTTGCATCATTTTATATTTATACCAAAAACAGGATTGCACTTCAAATTCTGTAGGTTAACTTAAATTACCAGTATTAGGTTAGCTTGGCTGCCTGGCTTTTTCTTAAATAATAATAAAAAAGCTATCAATGAAAAAAAGTCCGCTAGCAAAGGAGCTGGCTAACTAGCTTGCTGTACAGTGGTCGAGTGAACACGTAATGCGATATGCAGTACCCTCGGGAGTTGGGCCGACAAAAAAAAAAAAAAAAAACTTTAAAAAGCACTGTAAAATCGACTTTTGGGCATTTTAAATCGATTCAAAATCGTGAGGACTACAAACTGCGATTCTTTAAAGAATCGATTTTTTTCAGCACCCCTAATTTATATATACACAATATAACAAATTAGCAACATTAAAAAACCAATGATGTAATCCATGGTGAAAGAGATATTAAAATTTGGGGAATAAATGAACAGTTAAAACATTTTTTTCTTTTTTTACTGACCACAGTGAGGTTGATCATCTCTGACAGATCGCTTCTTCTGCATCACATACACAAGACTGCAGCATCTCTTCCCTCCCAGTCACTTACATAATTAATCAACACTCCTTGCGTCTGACTTTAATGCTCAGCAGTTTACCACTGCATGACTCACCTGAACACAGCAGTGACTCACCTGGACCTGTCTCGATTTAACCTCAAGCCCTCACGGCATCGGCAGATGAACGGATGAATGAATCACCCGTTTTCTATTTCCCTAATCTGAACAAAGCGAGTGATTCACCTGCTCTGCTTACAATGTTATCAATGGCTCCTCGGACAGACCTTTCATTCAGGCGGCTGCGCATTTCACTACATCTACCTTTATACACGATAACTCTTACCGTTAACAATAACAATAATAATACATCATGCTCATAAACATTATCTTGACAGAACAGAAAAAAAGAGATATGAGGTTAATGATATGATTACATAAACCCTATCGCTACATACATTGCCAACAGTGCATAGTTTGTTAGATGTTCAGCCACAAATACATTTATAATTCCTGGTTAAACTGATACTGAAAAGCCAGTGGATATATATGTCTGCATGTGTATATACATGAATACTTAACGGAGGAAAAAAGGCTGGTGAATCAACAATGTTTACAGCTAAACATTAAGTGTAACTAGAAATGGATGAAAATTATCGGGTTGTTGTGTATTACAAAATCCCTGTGGCATAAAGGTGGCATAAAAGGAATAAAGCATGTTCTCTTTGATATCTGCATATTATTAAACATGCTGAGCATGTTTTTGTTCACACAGTAATTGCAACCATTATGCCAAGCACCAAAAAAATCATCTCTAACTATTAATGAGCCATTAATGATCAAAGAAGGTGCAGGTTTAGAATTTCAATGACAAAAGCTCCCAAGATGGCCTGCTTAACTTAAAATAACCATGACGTTAAACTCTGATCAAAGTTTCATTTAAAATAAGAAGAGAAAATTATGATCATGATAATATGTGGCGTCTGGCAATCAAACTATACATTTACCTACTACTATAATCATAGACTGTGTTAACTCCATACAGCCATCAAATAGACCTGTCAATTACACATTTGCAATTTAATGACGGGTTAACTTCATTTCCAGCCCAAGTTTAACAATGTAGGCATGACAGCTTATGTAATGATCATCAGTGGTGTCTTATTTTGCTGTGGTCCAAAAAAAAGAGAAAAACATATCTACCTTTTTTGGTTTCAAGGTAAGTATCACCAGAGCATAATGGTGTATTTTGTACACATCCAGTGTCTGAAAAGTCAGGAATTTTCACACCCGTGTTTTTTAATCCGAGTAAATCTGCTTCACCTTGGTGCGGTTCTTTAGGCAGGTGTAAACACATTAAACATGCTCAGTAAAGACCAAAACAACTACAGTGACACCACTGAGAGTGGTCTGAAGGTGGCACATCTTCTTTCTGAGGTATTCTGAAGGAGTTTCTAGTGTGTATTCGGCATTTTGGTAGTACAGTTTATCCTGGTATATTTCTCCAGTAATGAACACCATTATGCGCTTTATTTATATTGAGAAGTATCACAGAAATATGCATTAGTCCGGGACCCAGGATCCTCATTCTGTATTTACTTTCGTTCCTTCGCCCAAGACTTATCTGACTGATATGTAGCGTGAAGGTTCGGTTTGCAATCAGTTTGAAAATGTTTACAAAGAAATTTGGACCAGAGCAAAGATACTGATTTGTGGAAGTACAGTTCCACCCACCTCAAAGCGACCAGAAAAAAAAAAGGGGTGGGGGGTGGGGTTGAGAACAGAAAAGCATCCACCCTATCATCTGGAGATCGCGAGTTCAAATCTCGGCTGATGTTACAGCCATCCTGTAACGAGGAGTCTAGACAGCAGAATTGGCAGTGGGGTGACACTCTGTCTCTCTCCCCATCAATCACCGTGAAGTTAGCTGATCATAGCCATGTGTGAGTTTACGCATAAAGAAGTGGGCAAAAGCGCATTCCTCCAATTGTGTTACAACCCTCAGCAGCGTTGCATAAGCAGGCACTTCGCAAAGAAGCATTGGCTGGCTGCATGTGACTCGGAGGAATCATGTGATAGCTTCCCACCCTCCGTTATAGCTGTCACCCTCCCTGGTAAAGCTGCCGCATGATAGGTGAGAGACATCAGATGGTTGGGAGTCTAAAAACGTATTTGAAAACTCCAAAAAGGTTTAGATATCTGGAAATGGCAACCCTTCGGCTTAATTCGACTCATGAGTGGGTTTCTTACAAATTTTTTACAAATATGTTAAAGGTAAAGTATTAAATACTCTCCCAACGTTAACATTCATATAGCTGACTCTCTCTCACACTGGTGTGTGCGTGTGGGTTTACAATCAGATGACGTCATCAGAGTAGAAAAATAAAAAACAACGGCTAACGTGGACGTAAGTGAGGAAGAATACTGAATAGTGGTACTGAAAAGTGTGAACACAAGACGGCTGAGTTGACCAGGCTTGAGTAGCAGTGGCTTTTTAAATCTTATATCTTCGGAAAAAAAAATATGTAGACAGAGAAGACAGAGATGGAGTGTATTGTGTCAGCCCTATTTCTCTTCTGTGACTGAATATCAAACGATGTGTACAACATGAAATAGATGTTATATGTTATATGGTATGTTATATTATAGGTAGAGTGCAAAAGTTTTAAAAGACATTTTAAGTAACGTAAAGTTTGAGTTCATTTTAAATGCATTATTATTTGTGTGAGGTGTTTAGTTTGAAGCTGATTATAAAATGGGCTTTAGTTTTGGAAGCTACACTGTGTGTTTGTGTCAAAAACTGAGCGCAGTCCATTTCAGTCGCTGTCCTTTTACTGCACTGTAGCGTGATTCAAACACTATCACGCGTGTACCATCATTAGCACGACTGTGACCAGCAATACACGCTTCAAATCAATATGTGATGGCTTGACATTCCTATCCATGTGAGCACGTTTGCGCCCTGAAAAGCTATAAAAAAAATGGCCCTGGTATTCTCTGTCTGCCTTTTCCATCCCATACTTCCTGTACACTACCTCCACCTGTCTGTCTGTCTCTCTCTCTCTCTCTCTCTCTCTCTCTCTCTCTCTCTCTCTCCATTTCTCTGCATGTTGAATGTACAGTGCTTCAGTGCTGAGGCTGTAGCTGCGGGTGATTCACTCTGAGAAGGGGGAAAAAAAAAAGGAACAAGGTTATGAGGCATGAATCATCCGGTAGATATCGAAGTCACCTTTACCTCAGTGCCTCTCTAATGACACATTGCATGATGAAGCGATGGAACCGGAAACATACTGCTTATGCTTAAATTACACTTGGTATATGTTCTGTGTCAATAATATTTTAAAATGCTTCAAATTAATGTATTAATTATTCATTTATTTACGCCCAATGATATAGGATAACACAGTATTGTTATGTAGTTACACCGCTGTCTATTGATGCTTTTCTTTTTACAAAACTGGTTCAAACTGCTCCAGCTTGGCTTGTGCTGCAAATATTCCCATATAGATTTATAGGTTCCTATAGATTTCTGAAAAATCTGGTAGATTTCAGAGTATTGGAGTCACTTTTGCTTAATGATGTATCCCAGAAGACTTTAATCCTCACAAGCCATACCAAATCATTTTGCCTTTAAACCCATACCAGGAGGACCACCATTATGTTTTATGAATGTAAGTGATAGGAGAGCAGCTCTGCCGCCTTCGCTCTGGTCACCGTGGTTACACTATTTGCATCCCGTTTCCGCTTGATGAGATAAACTTGGTGTTCGTTTGAATAGATTGGCGTGGTAAAAATAGCCTGTCGCTTGGAGAACCTGTATGGTGCATATGCAGCAGATAAAAAAAAGGCAGAGAGAGAGAGAGAAAAAGAAAAAAGAGAGGGGGCAGCTAAAGCTTCTAGTACATAGAGGCAGACAGTTTGAGATGGTGAAGCAACAACTGAGCATAAAAGCTTAATTTTTGTCCCTGAGTACGAGGCATTTAAAAATGAAGACATTGCAAAACTGCCTACAAACCATAGCCTTGTTGAGCATATCCTGACTACCACTGCTTGTTTTTTTCTCCCTAAAGGTAGTTTGGCTGACTGAGCCTGTGTTATTTAATGCCTGTTTTCATCCCTCGCCATTGCTTCTCATTCTGCGACTGCAAAGAAATGAGCACAGCTGCAGCTGTTTGCTCTCCTTTTTTTCAGAAGCTCAGTAGAGGTTAATAAAGAGATGGACAAACATAAAGAAAGGACCAACAGACTGAGTTTTCGGAATGTTATGGAGGAGGATGAAAGAGAATAGAGAGGCCATACCTTTACAACGTACGTCACTCCAGGGCCGGCAATCTTGTCGCTGGAGTGCAGCCATCCTCGTGAGGGTTTATTCACCAGGCCTGTGCAATCTCCACCAGTGCCACCCACACCACCTGCATGCCAGTCCTCTATGCCAGGCTGTGCCTCCTCCATCCTTCCCTTCTTCCCAGTGCTCATGGAGCCTGGCTCATGGTGGCCAGAGGTGGCAGAAGCACACGAGATGCCCCCAGTGGCCGCCGATAAGCTGGAGGAAGATGCCGGGCTGCCCGAAGACCCTCCTCCTGCTCCCCCTCCTCCTCCTCCACCTCCACCCTGAAGTTTGGACACAGCCAGGTCCTTGACAGCTGACGGCAGGCCTTTGATGCCCAGTAGGCCAGAGGAGTTGGTGAATTTAAGGCTGGACACCTTGTTGATGAGGGTGCACAAGGCGGTGCCTGAGTCCTCGGCCGCTTCAGGGGGCGGGGCCTCAGCAGCGGGCGCATACGGCGGCTCCGGAGCAGGCACCGGGGTGCCAGCAGGCACCTTGGCGTTCATGGGAAGGCCGTGGAGCAGCAGCTCGTCGACAGATGTCACCGACTCATTGCGGAAGCGGTTGTACTTGGCGCGCTGCAGCATGCCCCCGGCTCCGTGTGCCTATGCACGCACGGGCACAACCAACACCGTGCTCGCCGGCCGCTCCTCTGGCATTTCTGTGCCGAAAAAGCGCTGGAAAAGGATGGAAAAGTGCAAGTAACCCTGTATTCGTCCTCGTACTTTGCTCCCTGTAACTGTAGCGATGGTACCAGTGGTGGTGCTGTTGGTGGTGGCGATTATGGTGAATATCTGCTCAAGCAACGCTACAAAACCCCCCCCACACACATTAGGCCACTTCAGGGGCCAGAAATACACCACAACTCAAACAATCCATTGGAGTAAAAAAGAAATGGAGGAACAATAGGGGGAAGTAAGTTGACACTCCTCTTCAGCGATGGCGTTCAGGCGATAGAGGAGAAAAGAGCTTTATGAAGGAGATGTCTCTCTCTCGCTCTGCAGCCTGGCAGATCTGTGCACACGCATGACTCACTCGCAGAGAGAGAGAGAGAGAGAGAGAGAGAGAGAGAGAGGGAGAGAGAGAGAGAGAGAGAGACAGAACCCTTCTCAACAAAAGACTCACTCAACGCCGCAGATCACTTCCTGTTGCAGAAAAAAAACCTCCCACTTGCAGCACATCAGAACCGATCGATTCTGAAATTTCCTTATGATGATATTTTGCACCGTTCACAGGAATGCCTCAAATTCGGAAAAAAAATACAGAATGAAAAAGGTTATTAAAGGGTAATCCTGAATAGTGAACAACAGGTCTTATGTCCCTGCTGGCTGGATCTCAATCCTCTCAGTTTAGCCTAAATAAACAACAACAAGTGAGAACTAATTTTTAAAAATTTAAACCACAAGCAAAAGGAAGAACAAAAATAAATTAAAAAATATGTAAATACATAAATAAACAAAAGAAAGCAACCTAAAGTATCATGACAAGAAAAAAAATGTCTTTCAAATTGCATTATTTGATAACACTGTGATAGAGCTAGCGCTGAAATGTCGGGTTCTGCGTCCACGACAAAGAAGCAAAGTTGAGCTGCTCTCCATGATGACGACTAATTTTAAAGACACCTGACAGAAAGGCAAAGCTCAGAGATTCTGTACCATAAAGATCAGAAGCTCGCGTTAAGCATTAAGGATAAACCGCAATCACTCATTGAGAAAAAAATATATAATTACTTTGGTTCTGGTTTTTGAAAGAAACTGCACACCGATGTAACACCGATATATTTTTTGAATCTAAAATGAAAAATTTATGTGTGTCTGAGCCTCTGCCGTGTTGATGTGCCTCATTCTAAACGGAGCTTATATCACTGCATTCACCATGGTTACCGAATTCTCTAAATCACAGCATAAAGCGAGCGACGTTTTCCCCTCTTTGTTCAACAGTTCGTCTCCATGTTTTTCCACTTACATATTCAAATACATCACAGAAATGACAGCCCTTGCTACCTAATCAAAAATTCCCTTAGGTGATGGTCGCCTTTAATCATAAATTCCTCTAAGACAAGCTTAGCTTGTTTTGAATTGCTGAATAATTGACTGTCACATCAAAAAGCCACAACGCAATCACAAGAAGTGATCAGAGTCCAGGGTCTGAATGAATGGCGTGATAAATCAGAAGATCCGATCTTTCTCTGCTTCATTGAGAGCCAGCTGGCAGAGCGAAGCTTTCAGTGTTAATCCAGGGTGGGAAAAAAAAACGCCATTCATGTAAAAACTGTCCACAGGAAGTGTGCATCGGGAGAGCGTCAGTCATTCATAAGCTTCCTCTTCTGCGTTTGCTGCTGCAGCATTCGCACTGCGGTCCCTCCCAACGTCTTGCCTTCCTGCCTGCCTACGAATAAAAAAAAAAAAAAAAAGCAGATAGAGCAAAAGAGAGAGAGAGAGAGAGAGAGAGAGAGAGAGAGAGGGAGAGACAGAGAGTGAGAGAGATAGATAAAGAGAGAGAGAGAGTGAGAGAGGGAGAATAAAAGAATGAGAATGAGAGAGAGAGAGAGAGAGAGAGAGAGAGAGAGAGAGAGAGAGGCAGCACGTTTCTATTCTCTAGAGAGACACAAAAAGAAAGGCAATGCTGCCTGGCGTGTGAAGAAGGTGAGGAGGGAGAGGAGCTGAAAAAAAGGATGCTGAAGAGAGGATGCTAGAGAGTAGAGGAGATGGTGAACGGCGCGGTGCCTGTGAATGAGGCGGCGGACGAGCGCAGCCTCGTTTTCTGTGAATGGAGTCGGGCCTTGGCTTCCTTCTGCAAGGCGATCCCTCGGGATGGAGAGCAGCTGGCCAATCAGAGGCAGGCGGGATGACTCATTCAGGGTAGGCTGGCTGAATAGTGGGCTGTACCATTCCTGGTACAGGTGATGGGAGAAACCATTTATAGCACACACACAGCTGAAGAAAAGAACGAGAGTGCTTTGTTCTAACATCATTGCTTTTCCTCAATGTCAGCGATCCCTGCAAAGGTTCTCTGTACTATTTCGGTTTTAGCTTTGTTAAGTGGGAAAAATTAATAAAACGGGCAAATTGAAGCTGCCCTCCCCATCCCCCCCCAGGGGCTAATTTTGTCTCATTCAGATGTCCCGCCTGGGCATCGACAGTATGAATGTCACAGAGCATGCTATTCTGCAGATGATTCATCTTTAAGGGTGTTAAAATAATAGTGTTTATTAAGTATTTGACAAAATAATTAGAATAAGGTTATAAATATAAATATAAAAGATGTCCAAAACAAGTATTGTTCTTTACATTTTAAAGACCTGTACATCTGATAGAGATCAGGGGTTTTTTTAGATATAACCTAAAATATTAGAAGCTGTATTAAGTTAACTGCTTTGTATGAAAAAAATAATTTATGACCCAAGTCAAGCTAAACCAGGTAAAAATCTAAAAACAAAACAAAACAAACAATTCTATTTTTGCTATAAACATCATGCAATATCTTTATATATTACACTTGATGTCTGTTAATATTAACCAAAACATGTAAAATACTAATACGTATTAATAAGTATTTTTTTCTATAAAGCTCGGATACTGGCACTTTCTATTTTGTACGGTGCACAACATGGTCAGGCGTCTCCCTTCACACCCATAATCCAGAAGAATTTTCAGGTCACTAATGTCTGTTAAATCTTTCATTTGAAGGCCCAGTAGTATGCTGTTTAGCATTGGCACTCAGACATTGGGTGACTCAGCGACATCATGTCGCTCTGAAATACATCAGCGCCCCAAAATTGAATTACTGAAGCATGTTTATATGTGTCATTCAAAATGTTTTGTGTATGTTTTTCTGGGGTTTTTATTTTGGGCTGTTCAGGCTGTTCAGGAAATCATATTAAACATGTTGATTTCTCAATTCTGACTAGTCACAGGGCGTTGATTTTTTTGTCCTAACAGCAGCTCTGACAATATTTCTAGCTGTAAATCACATCACAGGTTTCTATACTAACAATAAATGTTGCTGTTTAGGAAGGAGTCTCCAATGCCAGTGCTACTCAACAGTACTGTTTCTCAGTAACATGGCAAGTGGGATTTTTTTTCCTATTACTAATGACAAAAGAGACAACCCAGCAACTACTGCACCAAACAGTACTAAACCAGAAGGTCCAAGGTTCAACCCCCCTCAAATGACAAGACTTGAATGAAGTGCCCTTAATCAAGGCACCTAACCTAAGGTACTGCAGATAAGGGGCTGTCCACTGCTCTGGGCATGTGTGCTCATTTCCCTCTAGTGTTAACTAGTGTGTATGATTCACTGCATAGATGGGTGAGTCACATTCCACTGCTTAGTAGTCACAAGATTAACTCACTTTCACATATAGTTGTTATAATACAGATGATAACAGGAACTAGCTTGCTCCACACTGTAACTATAAACAGATTAAAGTATTAGTTTTTTAATAATAAATAGTAATAGTAAATTGTGCTTTAAAAGGTGGCTCAGTAACATCAGAGCAATTCTCATTGATCAGTGATGGTATTGTACTAAAGGTTTTTTTTGGCTAATTATATATTTCTGTTACATAAGAACTTTTTGGAAAGATACACAAAACGAGAGAGAGATAGAGTGAATGAAAACAGTGTGTGTGTGTGTGTGTGTGTGTGTGTGTGTGATCTCCATAGTCGTGACTTAAGTGTGTCGGGTCCACTCCTACACCAACTCATTAAAGTGCAGGAAATTGACGGAGAGACAGAGAGAGAAAGAGATGAGAGGAAGCTGAGGGCTTTCCCTTTCAACCTCGCTCTTTACCCAACACCGGCATTATTTCTCCCTAACGACTGGCTGCAACTATATTATGCACATAAATTATACAAGATAACAAAGGATTACAGCTGTATTATCTGCTTATTAAAGAGCTGCATGACTGCACACCCAGGCTGTATTTTCCTTTAGGATGAGTCATATGTAAGGAATAACACATTGCTGATTTCTACGGTTTATACATCTTGCAAGGATGAGTCAAATATTATCCACACTCTGGCAGCAGTAAAGACAAATGCAGTATTTTTTCAACATAATCTCCCTGTTTTTGAATACACTTTGTCCATCTGTCAACAAGCTTTCATATTCCTTTATTAAAAATGTTTCAGGCTGAGCCGAGAGCCACTAATGCACCCCTGTCTTCTTCTTTCAGGGGACCAAACAGTTGATAGTCTGATAGGACAAGATCAGGACTATAGTACTCACTGTAATGAGCACTGTTGATTGTTGAACCTTTTTCACTGCACGCTGCTCTTCATTTATGCAAATCCACGGGGGCAGCAGTGGCCTAGTGGTTAGGGAACCGGTCTCGTGACCAGAAGGTCGCGGGTTCGATCCCCACCCAGGGCAAGACACGACTGAGGTGCCCTTGAGCAAAGCACCTAACTCCCCTAACCGCTTCCCGGGCGCCGTGGTTTGGGGTTGCCCCCCGCTCCGGGCAAGTGTGTTCACTGCCCCCTAGTGTTTACTGGTGTGTATGTTTCACTGCACGGATGGGTTAAATGTGGAGGTCACATTCTTAAGGCAAAAAAGTGGGGCAGCCATTTTTCTGTACTGCAGTCACAAATGAGCTGATGTAACATATACAAACCCTCACAGCAGTGACTGGTAAGACAGAGACCTGGTACGGAAAGTTCAATTTAATTCAATTATAGCGCTTTTATAACAATGAACATTGTCCCAAAGCAGCTTGTGTTGGTAAGACAGTGTGAGCATAACTGGAGTTTTGACTCACCCTTGTATATTACATGGTGTGGATCAGAAACTTTACAGTGAAGTATTTGCTGTCAGAAGATGCAGATTTCCCTCAGACTGTTATACAGACCTGGAAGTGGAAACTCCTTCAAACCTGGAATATACATGGTGGAGAATAGGGTTGTTCAGCTGGTAGTTTCTAGTTATAGTTAACTAGTTAGTATTAGTAACAGTTAGCTAGTATTTGTAATGGTTGGTATTCATTTCATAAACTATATTTGCTGTTTGTTAGCATTTAAACGAGCTGTGGCCATTTTAAATTCTTTAAGTTAGCGTTAACTAGTTGGAGTTAGCTAACGGTTGCTAAATGACCTCAGCTCATTACAGTGGGTAGCAGTAGTGACGGTTTATTTATAAATACAAACCTGTTGTTGACTTTTCAAAGTGAATTTCTGTCACACTGATGATGTCTGTGTCGCTTGAATAAGAGAAAACAGTAAGAGAGTTTATTCACTCACATACTAGGCAGTACTGAACATACAAAACACAAATGAAATAAAACTTCCTGTTTAACAGATCTTTCACCATCACTCAAACTTAGGCTGCGTCCGAAATCGCATACTTCCGTATGGTGGATGTACTGCATCCGAGGCTGTGCATACTGCTCGCTCACATACTGGAATTGCGTACTGCTGTAACGGTAAAACAGTGCACACTGCTTCGAATTCAGTATGTACTGCTTACGCGATTTCGGACGCAGCCTTACTCTTACTGAAGCAGCGTGCGACAAGCCTCAACATGAACTAGGGCCAAATTAGAATTTGCGCTAACGGCACTATTTTTACACACTACGTATTTTTACGGCACTGCGTTAACTTCAACAGCCCTAATCTTAACCTTTTATAATCTATTTTAGTTTTTTTTTACGCTTTTAAAGGTTGTCATTACTAGGCAGAGCACTGCAATGCAGGTATAAATAAATAAAAAAAACTTTATATCAATAATAATCTACTTTCTCAAGTCATTTTTCAACCAACAAAAAGAAACCAGTAGGTGGATTTCTGAATTAAATTGCCCTTAGGTGTAAATAAGGTGTTCAAGGAGCCTTGCAATCAAATAGCATCCTATTCAGAATGTATTCCTGTACTCCAGGGTTTGGATCGACTGCACCTTTGACCTGGTAATGCACTGAAGATAAATGACTAACGGTATTTTACTCCCTGATCAGGATACAGGTAGTCCTGAGTTCGTAACGCCAGTGCTAGTAGGAGAAGTGCTATCAGACAGCTGCTCCATATGGAAATGTGAAATATAGAGGTATAACATACACTACCTGATCCTCTCCTTGGCCTTCAGTGTGATCAGTCATCAAATGCTGCTGGGTATCGAAGGGAAAAGCTTGGAAATTACCATAAGCTGCACGTCTACCACAGTCACACAACAGCAAAAGCACAGGAATCACTGCGAACACATGTAACAATCTTCACTGCTTCAGGCAACTCAAGTCATACAGAGACAACATGTGACTCCAATTTCCAAGCTTCCCTTACTTGTACAGTAAAATCGTCTAATCTGCATTACACCGAAAAGGCAATGGACCATAAAATTATCACTGTTACTCTGGTTATTTTAATGAAATTCACTGTAACTAGATATAAAACTATTAGTTCTGAAGGTATATTTTGACACCTGTTAAATAAATCAGAAAATGATGATGCAAATTGAGACTCAGCTACTGGGAATGGGAAAGGGTAGCTATCCAGCATGTTTACTGTTCCAGCTATGAGAAGGTAACAGCAACATGTTCAACAGCAAATGTTTTCTGTCCTCCATGCACTTACATAGAGGAAAAGGCCAGCTATCATAGAGGATTATGCATACCACTACTATAACTGATACCGCCCAGAGGTGTAAATATCTGTATTGGAACACCTGGGGCATAAAGTGACCCCTGCATTTAACCTGTCCACACACACCCGTGAATACCAGGAGGCAGTGAGCCCAGAGTGGGGGCAGCCCCAAACCACACCGCCAGTGTTGGGAGCTTGGGTGCCTTGCTTATGGGCACTTCTGGTCCGTTGTGGGGATCATGTCTGGTCCGTTGTGAGGATCAAATCTGGAACCTTATAGACAATATACTAGGTGGAAAAGACCACAAAGTTTGTGAATAAATATGGGTGATACACGGCTGAGTAAGTTCGGACTAGTCCTGAACAATGAATCAAGCCGACTGAAAATGAAAGTAAGAACTCTTTGGACTACTGGAATTCACCTCTGCATATAACCCATCCATGCACTGAAACACACACATACACACTAGTTAACACTAGGAGCCATGAGCACACATGCCCAGAGCAGTGGGCAGCCCCTTTATCTGCAGTGCCTGTGGAGCAGTTGTGGGTTATATGCCTTGCTCAAGGGCACTTCAATCAAGTCTTGGAGCTCAAACCAGGGACCTTCTGGTCCCAAGATGGGTTCATTAACCCCCAAGCCTACGGCTACCACCAAGTGAAGTGGAACCCAGTAAGTGCATCATCAGTACCTGTTTCTAAAGTGCCCTAGTAATAAAACAGATGTGCACAGAGGTCCATCAACCTCCAGCAAGAACCTAAAGAGCCTGATGTCCAGTAATAAAGCCCATTTAGCCTAAGCTGTCAAAAAAGCCCTTACACACTAAGACACAAGATGACATAGCGGCTTGCCGGCACTGGGTTGCCTCCACCCCTCACCCCCTACCCTGTACCCTGTTGCAAGTCCTGGTCTTCATGTAGTAATGTGTATTTATGTGCTTTTTGCAGCGTTTTTTCCCAGTTTCCCAGTTTCCAAATTCTATTCCTATTGGAAGACAATCTCTGGGTTGTTTTTTTTTTACCTCCTCCCTCCCCTCAGTGTAGTGTGCTTTTTGTGTTTTCCCCCTGTCTTCCTGTCCTTATTAGTGACAGACTGGATATGCGCCACAGGAAGTGCCTGATGAGGATACTAAAAATCCATTTGCCAGATGATGGAGGAGCTCAGGACACATACTGAAGAGAAGTAACACCAGTTATGCAAAGGTCACGGTCAAATGGACACTGGAGGAGTGAAGAGAAGAGGATGGCAGGGGATGGCTTGAAAGAGGAGTGTTAATAAAGAGAGGCAAGAACTGTCAAGGATTCCCATTTTGAGTCACCTGTGTCTGCCATCTGTGGCCTTGCATCCTGCTTTTATTATTCAGGTTCTGTACCTTATTTTCAACCAAGCATCAGACTCAGTAGAACTGTTAATGGAAATATGCAGTATAGTGGAGAACATGAAAAGGCTGAGCTGATGGTACTCACACAGGAGAAGCACGATTCCTAGCAGTACTGCCACAACTCCTCCTCCTCCCAGTATAACCTTGGTTATCTGACTCTTAGGTCGACACACTTGTTCCTCAGTGCATGTGCACACGGATACCCGGAGCATTTGAACCTCGCAGGACTTTGCCTGCTGATCTTGGACATCCAGCCCTACTGTGTAGTTTCCCGGCCACAGGATCTCCTGACTGCGCAAAACGGCCGACGTTTCTGAAAAAATAGGACTAATCAGTCATGAGATGCACAAAAAGTATTAAATCAAGCATTGACATTATGTTAGCGTTACAGCATTAATAATAAACTAAATTAAATGAATTTTAAACTTAACCATTAAGACGTTCAGTGCTCCATTTCTCTTTTGTTCTTTCGGTAACCACTCGGAATTCAAAAGGTTCTGCATTTGGGAATTTGTCCCCATCTGTGGCCGTGACGTACACTACGCCGTTGCCGTAACACACAGTATTGACTGAGCTGGTGAGAATCGGACAGTGGTCGTTGAAATCCTGAACCTGAATCCCAATAGTTCCGGTCACAGTTTTGGGTGGAAAATCTATGGAAAATTTGAGACATTGGAATATTTAGGATATTATGTTATTACAGCTACTGAGCTAAGAGCTTATTACATTACATGTTGGAACACAAGTCAGACACTTTTGAAGCACTGATCCCTGGTTTCTCTGACCAAACCAAGGAGTAAGACAACTAGTGTCCTAGGTAATTAAGTGGTACCAGACTCCATTTTTGTCCTACTATTTCGAAAGACAGAAAGTACAGGAACAACTGTTTATTGCTGCTATATGTAAGTTAAAAAAGGAAGTAACTTTGGACAATCCACAACATGGCATGTATATTAAGGGATAAAAATGTAAAAATGAACATTACACATTCTGGAAGCCATGTTGCTACTCCCATCTCTGACTAACTTACCACTGGTGATGCATAAGATTTTGGCATAGTATGTTCCATCAATAAGGAACTTGGACTCGCGGTCTGGAAATTTGTTGAGTCTGATTTCTGCTGTTTGCTCATTAATGCTTAACCAATTGTCCACATCTTCTCCTTTAACATACCTACAACAATAAAACAATGAGATCAATTTTTAGACTTTGACAACAATTTTTAGACTTTGATGCCCAAAATTAATTAAAGTAAGAGTTATAGGAAATTACACTGGTATGAGAAAATAATAAGCTTTCTATAACATTTTTTTCCGATAAAAGTCACGCTTGAGTGTTTTATTCCTTATAAGGCCTCCATGTACTGCAGAAAAATGACACATTCACAATTTCACAACCTCCTCCACCAGGTATGTATGAGGTGGCAACAAGAATGAACATGAAGAGAAACGGGGTTTATGTGACTCAACGTGAAACAGGATAAGAGAAACAACAAAGGGTATTTTAATAAATTATTTAAGATGTAAATCACTATAATATAATATTTTTTTAAATTCTCTGTCATCTGTTACCTGTCATCTGTTAAAATATTAATATAACACATAATTTTTTTTTTATACATTAATGTAAACTGAAACTATTTTGCACAGTTCAGTGTCAAACAGCTGTCTTTTAAATTAAAGCTTTAATAAAATTAGTCCAAAAACATGCCTGAAGGTGGATTAGCTTTTCTCACTTAAAAGTAAAAAATGAGTGTTTCCCAGCCAGGACTCAACTTCCCACAGCACACACTGGTGCCCAGTCATAATACTTTATTTTCCACCAGTTCATAGGGGGCAGCCATGGCCTAGTGGTTAGGGAACCGGTCTCGCGACCGGAAAGTCGCGGGTTCGATCCCCAAGGCAAGACATGAATGAGGTGCCCTTGAGCAAGGCACCTAACTCCCCTAACTGCTCCCCGTGGCTTGGGGCTGCCCCCTGCTCTGGGCAAGTGTGTTCACTGGTGTGTGTGTTTTACTGCACAGATGGGTTAAATGCAGAGGTCACATTCCTTTTGTGTGCAAACACAGTAAGGCAAAATAGTTCACTTTCATTCTGAATTTTAGCTGTGTCTTTCCCACTCATGTGATTTTCCTGCTGTTTGTGTTAATTAGTTTCTTCTGCATGTAGTTAGTTAGCACTGCTCATTTTGGCCTATTTATACCACTCACTTTATCCGTTTTACTTTCCTAGAGTCCTATTACCAAGCCTCTGATCGTTGAGTTTTGCTGCTCGGTTACAACCAGTGCTTTTGTTTTTTTTTTATGAACTTCAACCTTTGATATCCCGTTAGCCCATTGATTAACCCTGTGTTGTTCTTGATTCTTGATGCTTAATTACCTTTACTTGTTAGCTCCTATATAGGCACCTATATTTGCCTCCACATTCCTATTCTATCTATATAGTGTATTCTATTCTATTCTATAGTGTATTCTGTTAAGGCTGCCATTGTTGAGTCCTTAAAACCTGTCTGCTCCAGGGGTACTGTATCCTTCCTGACCTGCACTATATCAACATCTTCCGAACAAGCCAGGATATGCGAAGGAAAGAATTTCACTGAGCTGCAATGTATATGTGACAAATAAAGACTTTGTCTGCTCTAAATTCCACCACATGCTTTACTTCTTTTGGTCATAAGTAAATGTTATGCTAATGTTTAACTTAATGTTGGATCTTTTAAACACTTTCAAGTCTGCAATTTTAGTTTATATTTCTCACCTGACATTAGTGGCGGTTAACAGTGTATCACTGTCCGTGGCTGTGTAGTTGGCAATGACCTTTTTCAGATCAGTGGTGGTGTGGTCTTCAGAGATAGACACAACTTTGACAGCAGGGTGGAAATGAGGGGCTTCAGGAATGTTCACCACTTTGATATTGATGGGGTATTTTAAGGGCAGGGTATTCACCACTGACTTATGAAAAGGTGCCTTGTTCTTGACCTCCACTGTCAGGCTGACCTCATTCAACTCCTCAAAGTCCAACTCCTTCAAAAGAGCAACAATAAGATATCAGAGTATATAAAAAAGCTGTAGTTTGTACACATAATAGTAATAAAATATTCCACAGTAATAATATGTTCCACATATTAAGCAATGTTTTACTAATATGTTACTCTGACCATATTTTTTACTTCAGGTCTGCAAAGTGCAAAATATGTTATTAATCTAAAATCATGATGAGTTTGATCATTTTTAATGTTGTGGTGGAGAAGTTTGAGCCTTTTCTTCAGCATGTTCTATTCACTTAGCTGATATACAGTATAAACATGAATAAGAATGCCGTCACACCCTTAGATTTTTGAGCTCTCTAGCATGAGGTAAGAGGTCAGGGACACTGGTAACTGCACACCTTATAGAGAGTTACTGGTAGCCTCAGAGGGGTGAGGTAACAGGGTAAAGTTTTAGGGAAAGGTCAGGCATTTGGTGGGACACCTTTTGATCTGTATGACTTTTACTTTTCAAGCGATCCTCTCCCAAGCCGGGAAGGGCCTGCTCTCACTTCTGGGTCCTTTTTCCGCACCGGTCTCCTGAGTGATTCGCTCCACGCTGGGGCGAGTCACCCCGCTCATTAATTTCATTGGCTACTGAGCCAACTCTGTGTCGCACCGCCATTGGCGTGTGAGATATCTGGCCCTTGGCCGTGCACTTAACCTGCCCACATTGGGGGCGGAGTCATCTCGTGCACTGGTGCCCAGGGCAAACCCACACACACTGGGGAAAAATGAAATATAATAAATAAGAAAAAATTTAATAAAAATGAATAAATTAAAAGGGGAGAAAAAGAAAAGGAGGAAATAAAAAATTAATTAATCAATTCATAAAATAAAAAACAAATGAATGGAGAAAAATGAACACAAAGGAAATAATAAAAGAAAGGGAAAAGAAATATGCATGTTAAGAGATGAGAGAAACTCTTCATGATCTTGCACTAAGTGCACACTGCAGCGGCGTCATAGAGGCACCACGACCGCGCTTTTGCCCACAGGGGCATTTAATTATTATTATTGGGGGTTTAAAACCACCACAGCCGCTTAGCTGCTGCTTCCTTATTTTTCCTTCCTTTTTTGCATTTTCTTGGTTTGAGGCCGTGTCTGCGCGGCTCCTTAATCTGCACGTTTCCTCTCTTCCTTATATTTTGTTTAGCGAGTGAGTCGTGATCGCTAAGCGATCGGGGCTCGATTCGCACCTGGGCTGAACTGACCCCACTCCCCCCACCCTTTTTAAAATTTTTTTGCTCTGCCAACGGATACTGTTTATTTTATGAGCTCCTCTCATCCGTGCACAGTTGGTTCTTTTGTGCTAGCCCAGGTTCCGCATCTGGGTTCTCATCTTGGGGAAATCATAACATCTGTACAGCAATTGTGATAACATCAGCTATATCATTGTAACAAAATGTAAAATGACAAAACATTTCGCTTGTGCAAAAACAGGTTATTACGTGATACAATTTCAGATTCAGTACTGAAAAACATTTATTTTTGTTTTTTATGTACACCATAAAAACCTATTTCCAGAGTCACCTTTACTCTGATCTGTTCAGGATGACCAGTATGGTTGAGAATTTTATTTTTTGTTATCTATCTTACCTTAGTGACTTTCAGGATGCCCTCATTAGTTTTGGAGTCAGTGGTGATGTCGAAGTGACCGGCCTCATTTCCTGAGATGATGGTGTATACAGCCTCCCAGTTTTCAGTGTGGGGTTTATCCTTGTCTATGGTCTTAATCCGGATCACTTCTACATTCTTGATATTCTCCTCCACGCTACTCTCATACTGCAAATACCACATAGAAACACAGTGAAAAGAAACATTTAGCCATTTGTCTGATTCTTTTTTGCAAGCGTCCCACAGAAAAAATTCATGCAACTTATTTTCAGCCCCTTTAGTACATGGTATGACAATAAGGCACAAGTTACATATATCAGCATATAAAAGATGCTGTAAATAATCTGCATGGGAACGTTTTTTCCTGTGTAACTGGCTTGGATTGGTAATACAGTGTATACAGCGGTACATTGTTTTTACTGCAGATAAAGAGCAAAAAATAGATATTTACTTTATCATGAGACAAATGACATCATGTAATTATAATAACAAATTAATCCATAAACACTCACAGATTGCTGGTCTAGAAAAGGGACATTGTCGTTGACATCGAGTATGCTGATGGTTACAGTCCCGGTTCCTGTCCTGGCTCCCCTTCCGACTCCATTCATGTCTGTACCTGTGATTATCAGTTTGTAGGTTTCTTGTGTCTATGCAAAAACATAAATTAACAAAAAACATAAATTCCCATGAATATGATAAGCTTAAAAATATTGTTCTGACTTGTATTAAGGATCAGTCTGTAAAAACATCAGTAGATCAGTAGCCTCCCTCGTACAGCCGTTAGAAAATAGTTCCCAGTATAAATACTATGAAATCCCTCATGATGAGGGACATTTTCAGGATTACAACCTCTTCAGGAGAGCATGGGCTAGTCTAGCTTAATGAGTCATTTTGAGTCAATGTTACAATTGTACAGAGCATTTCCATTGGTTGTCTGACATATTTAAGTACGTATTTTTAGTGCTAGGTGAAAAAACATTCATTGAATCATTACAACATTAGGAACCTAAAAGGAATTCATTATTTAAAAATAGTAGCAAACAGCAATGCCCAGAGGATAGTCATTTTTGAGGTCACCAGTTGTATTGTAGTCTAAACCTACATTAAATCCTCCATTCAAAAACTAACTTTTTAAGAAGGTGTACCAGAAGCGACAATCTAAAACTAACAACAAATGCATGCAGTGTGGTATTGGAACAGGGTTCTATGGTCAGGTTAAGTGGTGTATCTTATAGCTTTAGTTAAAGAATGAAAATTAGTTATGTAGAACCTAATCTTAACTGGTAATGTGGTATGACTCAGTGGAAACTCTGGTGTGGTCTGAAGAAGGAAAAACCATTGAACCACCAGAGCCTAGAGGACGTCTTAGATTCCTCACTATGTGTTCTTCAATAGGTTTCTCTTTCTGGATTGATTTACGATGGTACCATGTGTTGTTATGTGCTGTTTTTGATATTCTCACCTCGCGGTCCAGAGTACTCATTCTGACTTGGATTTGACCAGATGATCTGTCAATTTCGAACATCAGCTCTCCAGCTGGCTCCTGCTGTATAACTCTGTAAGCGATTTTTGAATTATCTGTGCCTTGCTCGTCCGCATCAGTTGCTGTGATTACTATTACTTTGGTCTCTAGAAGAAAGAGTATTAAAAAATGTAACAGAAACATGCAACATACAGTATCTCTGGACTATATTAGACAACATTGTATTCCCATTTTCAAAGAAAATCTAAGTATAAATATTGCAAAATTGATATTGCAACACTTAAGTATTTCCGAAGTATTTCCGACACATGACACTGAGCTGACTTTTCTCTGATTCTCTAATTTAATTGCATTTTTAAAAGTACCTCATTCTGTTTTGCAAGTTAACGGCTGCATTCAGTCCTAGATGTAGCCACCAAGGCGAAATATATTCAGGTTGTGTTGCTTTGCCAGGACCTGGACGACTTTTTAGATAAGCTGACAATGGGCATCAATCTGGACTAACCACTGGCTGACTTTTCTCTAACATAGATCTGAGCTCTACTAAGATTTACATCTTTTTTTTGCTTAGTTTCTTCCTCTTCTCTCTGCATACACCTCTCTGTTTTCCCCTCCTCTTGTGCATTCTTACTGCTCTTTCTTTTTCTTTCGTTCTCTACCTGTTTTCCTCAACAGGATGTCAGGCAGTGTTTAAGCCCACACCATTTTGTTTTTGTTTGGGGTTGTGCTTTTCATTGCTATATCTGATAGTTATTGTTTTGTGCCTTCCTTTTCAAATTTGCCTCCTGATCTCATTGTTGATTAAATACTTTTCATAGCACACGTTATCTTGTATTAGTCCTTTTTTTCTTTTAAAGAAAAATAATTAAAGAAAATATAAAGCCAACTACAAATACAAATTACATTCTATAATACAGTGAAAGGTAAAGTTCATGTACCTGTGTCACTGAGCTCTTCAACAGAACCAATCATCTCAACTTCAAATCGAGGGTCATTGTCATTTATGTCTACAACTATGATTTGTAAATCAAGGTCCTTTTCAGCTGGTGTTCCATTTAGAAACATAGCTCTCCCTTTGAGCTAAATGAACACACACACACACACATTAGCACACAATAAATGTACATAAATATTAAGCATTTGATAGAATTTATGCATATATAAGATC
>JAOVVF010000019.1:6508334-6519416 GCA_028565595.1 Duopalatinus emarginatus
TCAACTTTTCCACTGTGTTATTATTTAGTCACACACTTGGGTTTGCCCTAGAGTTTGCCCTTTTTACCTTCCATGCTCCCCTGAATTCCCGAATGCTAACCTCATTACCACCACATCAATGTCTCTACCTGTCAGTCAAAATGTTTACTGACATAAGAGCTTAAACAAAGTTTGTAATCTTGACCTGATAATATCCTCTGGGTCAAAGTATGGAGGATTTCAGACATAGGCAACATTTTTTATATCTACAAAGGTTGTCTACAGACACAAAGGAAAGCAGGATATGTTGCAATTCTTGTGCAAATTGATAAATGTCTTACTACATTTTACATAACTGAATACTATAGCTATACCTGCTAATGACTGGCAGGTTGTGAGCTCAAGTTCCAAGAGACAGTGTTTGACCTCATAACCATTAATTCCTCTATTGTATTTTGCCTCACACTGGATCATTTATCGTCAGTTAGATGTCAGCTAAATAAATGCAAATGTATCCCAGCAAGGTTTTTTTTAAAAAAGGAAATACATTTCTGGACAGAATCTAACCTCAGATCATGCAGTTCAGACCCTGAGCCAGTGATGAGCAGGAACTCTCCAGGTGCGACCTGGGTAATAGTGACCTCAGCGTAGACACGCCCCCTAGGTGTCAGCATGTGACTGATGTTAGTCAAGCCCACCTGTGTAGCAGCAATAACAGTGGTGTTACATGAACATCACCACATAATAACATCCAGTTCACAGATCATCATGTATTCACAAACACAAAGCACAGGTATGTTAAAACATGACGATAACAACTACATTTAACAATACATAAGAAGGCCCTGAGTAATTTCTTAGCATTAAGCAACATAAAATTAATTTAAAAAAAAACAACAACAGTAAAATAGCTTTTAACTAAGCTTCAAAACCAGCACCAATGACATACAAAGTCAGTCAGTCATTATCTTAACCGTCCAGACCATCAGGGCCACGGTTCGTCCGGAGCCCAGCCAAAATCACTGGACACAAGGCAGAAAAACCCCCGGACAGGGCGCCAATCCATCGCAGGGTACCACATACATACACACACACCCATTCACTCACACACTCACACCTAGGGGTAATTAAGTATATTCAATTAGCCTACCATGTGTGTTTTTTGGAAGGTGGAAGGAAAAAAACCCCACAAGGACACAGAGAGAACACACTAGACTTTTCACAGACAGATACCAGAGTGAGGCTCGAACCCACAACCTCCGATCCCTGGAGCTGTGACACACGCTACTGTGCCGCCACATTCAAAGTTAAAAAAAGATGAGGAAGTGACTCAAGGCATCCTTCTGCTTCTCACCTTCGGCATGTTGTTAGCGAACAGCCTGTCCAGCAGCCTGTGTGCATCCTTCCCTTTGACCATAAACTTGCCGAATGGTGAAAGGTCAATGACACCTACTTTCTCCATTACAAGTTTGCACTCCCGGCCGACTGGTCCGTGCCAGTTTGTTCTCCGGAAACTGGGTCTGTGCAGGACCAAATATATCTCAGGCACATATTTGTCTCATATATCAAAATCTAAAATTGTACTAAATTGTACTAATTAATAGTAATGTGTAGAGATCAAAAAGGACTGTGCTGTAATGTTCATGTTCATGTGTAAGGGTGGATGTTATACTTGTAGCCCACATCATCTCCTGGCTTGTAGAAGTAATGTGGCTGTTCCCAGCCTGCATGAAATCCCATGGAGCATTTATCCTTCAGCAGCTCAAAGAGTCCACCAACTCTGCTAGTGGGGCGACCAGCAAAACGTTCCTCTTTAGGGTAACCCACTAAGAGAGAGAGAGTAAAAGAGACAAAATCAATTACACCACCCGAATACTATAAAGTGACTTATTATTTCATGGCAACCTTATCCATGGCACCTGGGCACTCAAGGGAACTTTGTGTCTTATTGCTGCAGAAATCAAACCTTCTGGCACCAGGATGGTTCCGTAACATCAAGGCTATGTCTGCCTCCAGGCCACCTTTGAACTTTTTTAAATCTGTGTTGTATCTTTAAGGTGTGCCACACTGCCATGTGTAGGTTGTGCTGGTGACTGTGTTCTGGTTTTTTGTTTGTTTAAACATACCCACATTGTTAAAGCCGTATGACTCTCTGGCCTTGGCACACATGAAAGGCACGGTGGTCCACTTGCCGTAACGGTTCGGGTCGCATTCGATCAGATCATAAGCAGGCTCACCGCTAATGATCCAGTCGCTGAGGAACTTTCCAACTCCTCCTGCATGAATGATGCCATACCTATCCCAACAAAATCAGCCAGTCCTGTAGTTAGTTATTTACCATCACATACCTTGTATTTGGATTTGTAAAAGGTTCTGTGATAAAAATTTCACCATGAACCTGATTGTTTTCCAATAACCGTTTGTCCCAGAGTGTTTTTATTTCTTTTACACCACAGCTACTTACCAACATTTTATTTATTAACACGTTTTGACAACTGTTTATAGTTATATTTAAGATTCTAAAAATGAGTTTGAATTTCTTTTCTCTCTTTTAGTTAATAAGACAGAAAATGCATAGCTTGTTGAGCAAAGAGAGCATAACATTTTTATGCCAAGTATGCACCTTCAGAGGAGCTGTTGTTAGAGAAATATTTGAGATGAGAACATATTAGCAAGGGCGTGTCTATATTAAAAGCTTGTGGGGCAGCACATGATCAATACTCAGTCTAACAAGTATAAGTATATATTAATTAAGAAATTCATGTTTTTACCCAAAGCCAATTGCAGTCCAGTAGTTGCGGAGTCCTTGATGTGGCCCCACCATGGGCAGCAGATCAGGTGTGTATGTAATCGGTCCAGACACAATATTGATGATGTCGGCATGCTTGAGTACAGGAACCATCTCCATAGCCATTTCCACATGCTCCATGATGCGGTCCAGATCTGATTCGAACAGTTCCTTACCAAATCCTAGTTAGATATTGATAAACAGTCTGAATAAAAAACACAAATCCTACAGATATTTCTAAACCTTCTTCTAGACAAATAAAAAAAAACAACCTAGAAATGTTATTAAATAATTCTCTGATAAGTTTAACAGAATGAGAGAATAAACACTCTTGTTAGAGAATTCACACAGAGTGGCACTGAGTACCTGGAGGGACTCCATCTCGAACCCACGAGTCCTGCAGCACCATCTTCTCCTCCTCTTCATATGGGCCGAATAGAAGGCCATCTCTTTCCTGGCGCAAGTAATATGAGCCCTCCAGGTCTCGGATCACAGGCAGCTCCTGCTTCAGGGCCTTCACCTCAGGAATCGTTGCCGTTACAACATACTGGTGATGGACAGGAATTGTAGGATGCTCCAGACCAACCAGCTGACCAAGTTCTCGTGCCCAGAAACCTGTGGACCAATGAGATCATGACAACATATGATGACGTTTAGTAGGGGTGCAAAAATTTCAGTGTCTGGCGATTCGTTTTTTTTGCAATTTTGGGGGCGACTATTCAATTTGGAATCGATTTTTAATTCAGAAACATTTTTTCTATTCTAATGGTCTATAATTTTTGTTTAAATTATGTGGTTGACGATGAAAAGTTGAAACGACAATGTACACAAATAGAACATTTATTTAAAACAATATTTTAGGTTCCTTACTGTATCAAATCTTTCTGCATGAACTATTTTATATTTATACCAAAAATAGAATTGTGCATACAATTCTGTAACTTCTGTACCAGTATTAGGTTAGCTTAGCTGCCTGGCCTTTTCTTAAAGAAAAAAAAATATATCAATAAACAAATAATTTAAAATATATTAATACAAAGGTGAACATAGACTTCAGTCTACCATAGTGCATGAACCTTTAACTGAAAATAGACTTTATGTCATAGAAACAATCACCTTAAGTCATGGTGCATTTACTGCATTAATATTTTGTTATAATTTTGACTAAAGTAGCTGCCTTACTAGCTTGCTGTACGGTGGCCTAGACAGCCTTTTTTTCACAGTACCCGGGTGCGATATGCAGTACGCTTGGGAGTAGGATCACAGCATCACAGTGATGATCTTCCCAAACATTTTTATCCTGTCTTTCTTTACTTTGGCTTTGTTAATGTCATATTGTTTATCCAAAAAGATTTGTTTCTGCCAAGACTGACACTGCACTTTTACTAATCAGTTTACAATCATGTCAAGAGAAAACCAGACCTGTAGTTTGCATTGTAAATGTAAAAAAAAAGACCAGGAAATGCTTCATAAAGCAGCCAGACCTCATACAATGGTCAAGCTTTTAACTGTTGTACCGAATCATGGGCGCTTTTGGCTGAACGATTAAGTCTGGTTGTGTAATACTCCTAAGTGACCTGAAGTGACCTCCTACCTCATGGTGTTTCTGTATCTGCAGACCAGCTCAGAGTATTTAACATGTAAAATGTTTAATATCAATTTAATTAGTTAACATGAACTGCATTAAGTGCAGTAAATTATCCAGAATGACAATCAGGTACATTTTGGTTATATATGTGTCAATACAGAAGCTACAACAGCAGCTCTGATGGTCATTTGACGGAAAGGTACATAAAAGGGTTTCACTAAAAAAAATCTGTTTTGAAATTTTTAAAAAAGGAGTCTTTTAATCGCCCTTACAAACAAAGCCAGTTCACACAAACACACACAACAAATGGCATCCCAACAGTCTAAACTGATAAACAGGGTGAACAGGATCTTTAACAGAGACATAGCAGACATTCCAGAAACCCTGACAGTTGACTTGCTTTTTTTCTTGGTTTAGGTTTCAGAGGACAAAATTAGAAAGCAAAGCGATGAGAACGTAAGGTGAGCTGTTGGGTTAAGAAGAAGTTAAGGGTATTAAGGATTGAGAAAGAAGGTCCTGTTTAACCATATTTTTATTTGAAATATTTAGATCGTAGATTATTTTTCACCACCCTCACTAACTAAGAGCAGGCCAAAATAAACATAAGTTGTGAATTGCTTGTGCATTACTGCTATTGGCTTGGATCACTGGCTAGACCTGATTGGCTTACAGGGAAGGCAGCAACACTAAGCCTCAATCCCGCCTATGTGAATACACAGCATGTCTAGACATCAGACAGAGCCAAAAAAAATTATTCATAAGATGCAGGATGGGAGGGAAAAAAATGTGCAAAGTGTAGCAGTACTGAGTTATGCAAATGCAAAATTTAAGCTGGTGGTAAAAAAAAAAACCTATGCTTATGAAGTCACATAGTGAAAAAATAATGATAATTCTAATTTTAAAATAATCATTTAATTGTGAGAATTAAAAGTGAAATAAATTAACTCTCTGCTGTGCTGGGGCTTCTACTTTATACATTTACTGAGTTAGCTGAATTGGACTGATGATCATCTGATCATCGAAACAGGCTGTAGAACTAACCTGTGGCATTGACAATGCGGTTGGCACGAATGGTTCCATGAGGAGTCTGGACATCCCACCTGCCATCAGGTGTGGGGACGAGACCAGTCACAGGGGCGGGGCTGTAGATCTGAGCGCCGTACATCCGAGCACCAGCGGCGAGAGCCATGGTGAGAGAGTACGGATCGATGTGTCCATCCCCAGGGGTGTACAGACCTGCTAACACCTGAGGATCAGAGAGAACAATGTTGCTGACATGTTAATAGATAGATAGAGAGATAGACAGACGGACGGATAGTGGTACGGGCTTTTGAATACAGATATTCACCCACCACACCCACTTTAATCTCCTTTTTGTTGCCCCATTTATTCACCAACCAATTCACATATTATTCACCAACACTAATTATTAACCATTATGCTAATTGATAGTGTTAATATTAATTGCTAATGCTTATGCTGATTAATAATGCTAATTGCTAGTGTTAAATGTTGGTTCTAACCCAAATACTGAAGCTAATTGCTAACGCAAATTGCTAACAGTAAGGCTCTCTCACTCACACACACACACACACACACACACACAGACACCTGTCAGGGCCAAAGTATTCACATCCCCACCCCCCCCCATGTGCTAATCTAATTCATGCTGAGCAGAGTCTACCACTACAGAGCTGCAGTCACACTGACATTTTCTTCAGGAAATACACCTCTCTAGTTAATATTAGACTACGTGTTTACTCATACTCGTCCCATTTGTGAAGGAACAGCATTAGGAACATCAGCACACTTAGCAATGAAAACACAAGCACGGATCATCTTCACAGAGGATGTGTTCCTCTAACCGTAATTTGGTGTCTCTGGGCATGTGTCGGCGTGTTGTCCATCTTCTCCGCCATTGCCAAACAGCTTATTCTGCCATTGAGTTGTTTGCTGTTTGGTGGACTGGATGATATATACATGTACACTACATGAATCTTTAAATTCATGTAGTGCTCAAATTATTTACTAGTATTTTGGTTGTGGTTGTAATTTGTTTCGCCATAGTGACAAGTCTTTAATTGTATATGTGACTGACAGAGTAAAACTTTAGAAGAAAATTTTTGTTAAGAAGAAATTCACATAAAAGTGTGATTGCCTACATGGATTGTTGATCCTAAAATTAAGATGCAATTTCACAATAAAAAAAAAATTGATACACCCGAGTGGTGCAACAGAAAAGTGTTTACCCTCCACGCCAGGGCACATTCTCTTTCTCCAACCAATCAAACAGACACTAGCTTAACATAGAGATCTGTGAGCTCATAAACCTGGAAGTCGGCCGATATCGCTTTTCTGACAGTGCACAAGCAGCAGTATGAAAAAAAAAAGTACGATGAGCTGGCTTAACATGTCTCATGTGATAGCCTTCGCTTGCCAGCTGTCATGTGACAGAGATGCCTGATGGATAGGAACTATTGACCTCACCCACCAAACACCTCTTGTAAAAGCTTAATTAGCCAGACAACAAGGATCCAAGTAGCATTGGCATGAATGTTGTTCTGTTTGTTTCTCGTCACATGATTTATTCCTAATATTAATTAGTTAACATGAACTGCATTAAGTGCATTCAATTATCCAAAATGATGATCAGGTCCATTCTGTTTATATATGCGTCAATACAGAAGCTATAACAGGAGTTAAATAAAAGGGTTTCATTAAAAAATCTGATTTGAAATTTTTTGAAAAAGGTGTCTTTATTTCCCAGTACAGGAAATTCCCTTAATAAGAAATTCCAGAAAATATTAAGACGTCTTACTGCAGACCAGCTCACACTTCAGTGAAGCAGTTGGAGTTCATCTCATCTTAAATCCCAGTCTTTTTCTAATAATAGCAGTATAAAGTGTGCACTGAGTTTGGTTCTCTCTCACCTTGTCCATGTTGAGCAGAGGGAAGAGCTCATGAACTTTCTCAGGTTCGATGAGGAATTGCGGTGTGGGGTGCCAGTGCGTGCGTGTCATCTGGTACTTCATCTCGTCCACTCGTGCCGGAGTCGAGGCGATCCTCACACTTCCTGGTTGATGAAATCCCACTGCCTGGAACAATACTCTACATTAATGTCATGCCTTGACACATAATGCATCGCTTATAATGAAACTCATTCAGAAGTCTCGTCAACATTATGTAGAATGACAGCATGACGGATTGATTTAGTGACACAATAAAAGATCCATTCAATTAACATCTGAAGAAACATCTAAAGCAACAGAGAACTAACATTGTTTCCCAGTATACATGATACTATGTGTAGTGGAAAGGAGTAAACAAAACTGGTAAAATGGTTTTGGTCCTTTAGCTGAGTGAACAATTCTTAGTGATGAACTTATTAGCAACCAAAGCTCAAGTGTGATGTCCAATCCTGAGTTCTATTGCTCAAAGAAAGCTAAAACAAAGTGGTAGATAATGTAATATAATCATGCATTGAAAGCTAATTACCAAAGTAAATGCATTAAAACAGACATCAAAATTTTCTTCCTTGTCAGAGTCACTCAGATTCTTACCCTTGCCCATTTTTCCTGCTTCTAAGACTCTGAGAACTGATCGTTTGTTCATTTGCTTTATATATTACATCTTTTGGCAGGTGCCACTATAACAAAATAGGTTTTTCACTTCTTCTCTTGGTGGTTTTGTGGTTTTTCATGTCCTAGCTAATTAGTGTGTGTTGAATAGGAGAACTGAAAAATACCTACTGAGCATAACACAATTTCTTGGACTTATTTTCAGGAGTATTGGATACACTTCCCATCACTTGTAAGCTGTTCCTTAATGTCTTACCTGGCCCGTCTCTGCCTCCAGCTGCTCATACAGCTTAATGCTGTGATAATGAATCTTCTTAAGATTGATCCCAGGATGGTAGTATGTCGTCAGTCCAGCCTGCAGACAAAAACCCCATCAGCATTATATGATCATCATCCTGGCAATACCATCACAATGAATAAATCACAAAAAGATCAGGATGCAGTGTATAGGCACAAGCCATGCAATATGAGTTTACCAGAAAAACCAGACAGGGCTTCTATGACTACACAGTGTCAAGCATAACAAAATCGTGATTTCTATTTAAATTTGACTGATCATGAGCTTAGAATTAATTCGGTTCTTTAAATTGTAACATTCTATCATACTTTATATGAAAAAAATTACAAACTGCTTATTTAAAGGACATTAAGTATCCAAGAGTGTGTATAACAGATGAAATATACAAATACAGAACAAAGGAGAGTATAAGAATTAGTGCAAGCACTACAATATGGTTTAACCCTACGTTAGACCTACAGCATGCCAGGTAGATCCAGCAGTCAGCTCGGACTTCTCCAGAAGCACCACATCCTTCTGCCCAGCTTTGGCTAGGTGGTAGGCCAGACTCACACCCACACATCCTCCTCCGATGATTAGAGTCTCAGCTGTATCCTTCAGCCTCTTTCCCAGAGCTCCTACGCCTTTATTACTGTGAGAAATAAAACAGAAACTAGTGATAGAGATATAATTAAGAATGTATGATTGCTTGGTGGCTTAGCAGGTTTTGCTGCTGTTTTACAGTTCTCAGACCCCGACTAGGATAAAGATGAATATATAAACAGATGATGATGATGATGATGATGTTTGTCATCTTAGGACCTAATTAGAGCTGACTTTAGATTTAAGAACTCAAGAACTTTATTCTCATGCACAAACGTCTTTGTACAAAAAAAACCCCAAAATCTCAGTTTTGCAATACCAAATACTCTTCTGACCACTATGCAGTGGAATGCACCTCAGCATTTGACCCATCTATTTAGTAAAACTGACACATACACACTAGTGCCTAGAGCGATGGGCAGCCCCTTTATCCACAGCAGCCCAGGGAGCAGTCGGGGATTAGGTGCCTTGCTCAAGGGCACTTCAGTCGAGTCCTGGCGGTTGCAGGGCTCAGTCTTGGGACCTTTTTATTTTCCACAGCAGTTTACTTAATGACAAGTCTACGGCCACCTCTATATGCACAGTTTGTATACTTACACTGATAAATGTGTGAGTACATGCTACACTGTGATAACCTGGTGCTTTAGCTGACACAGCAGTATTGACCAATAGAAAAAAAAAGCTGTTAAGAGATTAGAGATTTATAGATTTAGTGTCTTTGTGTAATGCACAAAAGAGCACATTTGCCACAGTTCTTCACAAATGAACAATAATAATAATAATAATAATAATAATAATAATAATACCAGTCTTGCATGTGACATTTGTAATGATTTTTGTAGTCATTACCTTTTCTCTTCAGATTCTTTCCGCAGGGTGCATGTTAAACTCCGCACACTGACTCTGTTCAGTAAGCTGTAGAAGTTAAAATCTCTTCTTAACTGCACGTGAACTACTTGTAAAAGTCTGGACATGTTGCTCAGGTCTGGCCTCCCGTCTCTGCTGCACGCGCACAGCTGAATCTCGCCTCCTCCGTCCGCTTCACGGATAGGTTTTTCTGCGCATGCGTAGTATCAGCCCCTAAGCTGTGGCGATTCTGAACTCCGACCTCAGGTGCAGTGTTGCCAACTTAGCAACTTTGTCGCTATATTTAGCGCCTTTTTTTTTTTTTTTCAAAAAAAGACTAGCAGCAAATCTAGCAGCTTTTTCTGGTGTTACTAACTAGAGACTAACTGGGAAAACTGGACGTGGAAATACTTGTTCTTCAGTTACTGTCCTCAGGGAGCAGCGGTTACTGCCGTGAGGCACGTCCTACAGCACTCACAGGTGCTCAGTCTCTCACAGGAGCTGCAGTCAGAGCGCAGAGCAGACCCACACCGCGCCACGGCCACACAGCACGACTGCGCATGCCCAAAGCCGCCTCCGCCGCCGAAGCCCCTTCCCAGTCTTTTGATTAAATTTAATATGCTTAACATTTAACAGCACGGGACAAAATTGATTTTTATGTAATTCATGTAAAAATGATTTATGCAATGTTGGTCTAGACACAGCATTAAAGTCATGAAGTTATTCTGAGAAGTGACGTCTTATTACAATGATAAAAACAAGAATCAACAGAAGTTCATCTGTAATTCTAACATATTTACGGTGTTTTTTTACTTACTTTTTTTCTCCTCACGTTATTTCTTTCTTCTACAGAGTTAAATACATACAATAAAAATACAGCTACTTACTTTACTGAGGAGTTGAGCAACATTAAAGCTATGGCGAATCTGAACTCCGACCTCTGTTTCCACTTTAACCAAGATTTCATCTTTTTATTCCTAAACATGACGTTCAATTAAATATCTAATATACATTTATGATTCATAAACAGAGGTCATACACAACCTGTATTACCTGTGTTCATATATAAACATAACTTTATGTATATAAACAAATTAACTTATGCACTCTATACTATATAACTAGCACTGTATGCTATAGTTTACACTGCGATACAATTAGCTCTCCATGCTATTTAATTAGCACACTATGCTACACAGTTAGCACACTATGCTATACAATTAGCTCTCCATGCTATTTAATTAGCACACTATGCTATACAATTAGCACTCCATGCTATTTAATTAGCACACTATGCTATACAATTAGCTCTCCATGCTATTTAATTAGCACACTATGCTACACAGTTAGCACACTATGCTATACAATTAGCTCTCCATGCTATTTAATTAGCACACTATGCTATACAATTAGCACTCCATGC
>JAOVVF010000019.1:6537911-6556236 GCA_028565595.1 Duopalatinus emarginatus
TGAAATGTTACATATTTTATGCGTGCATGAGACAAAAGTAACGACAGATTTTTCATAATGTAGTGGAGTAAAAAGTACGATATTTGACATTCAGATTAAAATAAAAGTTTCCCAAAATAAAAATATACATAGCCTTGAAATATACACACGAATACAAAGTAAATCGGCACAACAGGATATATGCACATGACTTTAGTAAAAGTGGAACCAGTTACTAGAGTCACCTTTCAAGAGACTCTTGGAAAGGTGGTTTATTTTTCTTTGAGAAATGTACAGTGTTTTTTTCCTCACTCAAACTGATGACTCAGTACCCCTGTTAATGATCAAGTAGAGGAAGTGGGTCAGAGCTATTTTTTTATCTTTGCATCTGCTCATTAATTTGCAGGTCGGGTGTGTTACAGGATTTTTAAAAACGTGCAAAACATTTCCTTGAGCTGCCAGTAAAACTCCACTGTTCCTGGAAATTACGGCTTTGTTTATTTTTGTGCCGTTAAATTCTATGGTTGGTCCCGGATACCTGACATGCATTCAACATGGCACATTGGTGTGTGCCATGGCAGATATCGTTTAGACACCATCATGGCTCACGTTCCAAACGTGGCTCAAGGACCTGCTGCTTTTAATATTTAATTGGCCGATTTGCGGACCTTCGGTGTCGTGTTGCGCTTTCAGGTTGTGCTGTATAGACGGCGCGTTCTGGTGCGTTGGCTCAGAAAAACAGACGGCGAACAAGGTCTTAATTCATAGCACACAGACCGTTCAGGTGAAAAGCCAGCGTTCAGGAGTGTTTGAGTCACCACTAGAGACGCACAGAGCTCTGAATGTATTCCTGTTTCATGAAAGCTTCTGAGCTGCCATCTGTTGACCTTTATCTCACTGAAACCGGATCTGTTCTGCTGCAGTCAGCATTTTATGCTGAGCTGAGGCATATGTAAAATCAACCATTTGGGGGAAAAATAAAATAATCAGCAAGAGTTGGATTCACTGTGCATGAGCATGGCTGAGTAGCAAAACCAAAATAAACTAAGCCATAATTAATAGGAATAAATGATAGGTTTCAAAAATAAGACTAGAAATGTGCATTATCTTACATTATATGAAATAAAACAGAATAAGCATATAGCTGAGTTGCGAGTAGTATATTTAAAATGAGCATAGTCCCTTATTTTGATCTATAAAACGTTAAATAGAAAACTTTTTTAGACTCATCATTCAGCCAGTTAGTGGTTATTAAGGAATCTGTGTTTAGTATAATACTGAGTGGCTGTTGAATTCTCTATTCTGATTTGTCAAAAAGTGGATCTGAGAGTAGTTCTGGCTACATGGTTTATGTTCATGTTCTTGTAACGTGTTAATACGTTAAAAGCCATGTGTGAATGTTGAGGTTTTCAGTGCTGAGATCTTTTTAGCATTTTTGGAAAGGGTCTCCACTATCAGCTCAATTTAACAGACATGAAAGCTGCAACTTTACATTTTCCACCTTTGAAACATGCTAGTGAAGGAATGACAGGTGTTATAACTTCATAGACATCACACCTTTTTAACTATTGAGGGAGAAATATATATCACATATATTTTGTGTTTGGATGAATCTTCAGTTGTGACACCACTTCATTACATCATTCTGTTGTTGATATTGTGTCCTATTACCATATGACATGGAGTGGGTTTTTTTGGCTTTGTTGGTCTTCATCATTTCCTCTTTCTTTTCCTTCCTTCGTCTCGTCTCGTCTGATCTTGAGTTGTGCATAGACTCTTTAGATGATGATTAGCCACATACAGCTGATCAGCGTATGCAGTTTTGACCTTTTAACCCATGACGAGATGTAAACACACTGAGTGCTGGTTACCTGAGTCAAATCCAGTGTCCCAGACAGACTGAAAAGGCAAACCATCACAGCAGACACACACACACACACACACAAAAGAACCAAAGCCAGTTGGATTGTGATTATTGATTTGTTTTGATCGTCTAAACAGTGCTCATGCTTTATATATCAGCAGCACCTCCAGCTTTTTTAAGAGCCGTGATGAAGCGATTTGCCTTGTCAATAATTCACTGACTCTGACCTTGTCAGTATCGTTCTGTCTAATTGCTTGTTATTACAGTTTACGCCTCTATATTCAGCCCGCTGTCTTCACAAAGGTATTTTTTTTTAATAATTCATAAACTCTAAGTGCTCTATTGATTTCATCTAATGTCTGGATTGAAGCAGGTATAGATCCAGCTCTTCAGATATACAGAGAAATCCACGTTCTAGTACAGATAATCGCTCAGCAGGTTGTCTTGGGTGTAACTGAGGGAAAGTTGTGGTGAGATCAAGGCACTCTTTAAACCCATTGCTCCTGTAGGAGGAGGGAGTGATACTGACTGGAGAGAGAGTGTGTATGTCTGTGTGTATTGTGAGTTTGAGTAAAGAAAAAAGGGCTGAATGTGAACGTGAATTGGCATAGTGAACGTGTGAAGAGAATCAAAGCTTCAAGGGTGTTTAAAGTAACAAAGACAGGAAGACATTACAGTCTGTAGAGATAGATTCCAGACAGGAAATGGCCCCATAGTCCTGAATGTGTATGGGCTGGTGAGGGTACCCTGGAAATAGGAGAATAATAGAGGGAGTGGACTCAGGAATACCACCATAATAAGAAAGACATCCAAAATGGCTGCAAGTTTGACTGGATTCACTTAAAGTTAAAAGAGTTTGGAACGCTGAGCATTCCAGCGTAACGCTTCAAGTATTCCCTGTTTCTGTAACAACCTCACCAACTGCATCTTCTTTCCGTTATTCAAAGCGACAGCTCCATTGAAAAGCTTCGGCCACCTTCCGTCAGCTGCTGGTGTCAGAGCTTAGCAAAGCTTGTTCATCAAGAGCTGAGATTTCCCAGACTCCTCTGGGATCGTCTGCAGGACCAGAGTGTGCCGAGGCAGACTGGCAGGTTGGTTATCAAGCACAGCTGGGATTGGCTGATAGCGTGAAATATGCCACGTCCTGCTCCGCTGTCGGGAGCCAAGTCAATATTTAGAGCGGTGGAGTTCTTGGCGGTGATTCTTAAACAGTTTACTTCAATGCCTTTATGAAGGAATGTAGAGGCTGTGATGAATTTAGCAAATATATAAAGCAGATGTACATCTTTCTCTCTGTCTCTCTCTTCATCAGTTGTACTGCTATAACTGATAAATCCACCTGAATATCTTTAGCATAATTTCGTCCTCATTTTCTCTGCACTTGGTCTAAATTTCTCTGACATTGAAAGGGCCTTACGGTTTCCAGATAACAAGGCAAGCTGCATTTTTTTTATTAGCTTCAGAAGAGAGACTGGTAAGAGAGAGACTAATAATAGGAACTTGTTTTACAAACATTCCGCAACATGCGACTGTAAGTAGTGTAAACAACGAAAAATTATTTTTTTTTTTTGCAACGCTCACTTCTCATCAGTGATCAACATATGTAGTTTTGTTTGTTTTACGCAAACATTTATGTCCAGTTTTACTACAAGATTGATAAATGTGACTCCGTGTTGGCTGTGTTCAACTGAAAGTAGGCTTCTTAGATCCTTGTATCCATATTTTTTTTTTAATCAGAACCAATGATGCGTTATTGCACATTATACAACTATATACTACATTATACAGGTAGGTCTGAAAACACAATCTGATTGGCTGAGAAGTCTTCTAACCATGCTAATATTTAAGATAACAGAACAGCTTTTTCTCGCAGACTTGTATTACTCCACTGGTGCCTTGCCTAGTTATGAGTTACATGTGGCTAAGTAATGTGACAGATTGCTAGTAACGTCAAGGTTTACACATACAAATCGCTAGTTCAGGGTTTCCCCCACCCCCTGTGCAGGAATCTGTATGTATGCAATACGTTTAGTGTTTGCGCATGGCTGTGGATCCGAAATACTCACCTTGGCTATATTACACAGAATACATTGAGTGTAACATTGATTTTTGTTTAACCCAATGGGCCCCCAGCGCTGCGTCTGACACAAAAATCGTACCTTGTCGTGTTCTCAGGTAAAAATTGCAGTGTCATTGCTCTCCGGTATGGGATCCTTGATTAATCAATTGTGGCAAGCACTCAGTGCAGCGCTCCTTCAAAAACTTCTCTCAAAGTAACTTTCTGTGACTTGTTCACTGCGTTATGCCCCAGTTTTCAGTCACATATGCGCGTTCTGAAGTATAATCCAGTGTTTAAGGCTGTGTTTCGTGAACAGATTCACTCAGTGAGTCGACTCTTCACTCAACCCATCGTGTAAGTTCCTCAAAGCATCCAAACACCACACAGGTTACATGATAATTCACAAAATATCATCAGATTTTAAATATTTCAATATCCTTCAGCTTATAAATGCCTTACTTTCGGTTTTCCTCTCGCTTTTACAAAAAAAATGTAGGTGCTGGGTAAATTTTTGATCAAAACATGGTCAAAGGAATGCAAACATCTGTTAATATTTACAGGCTAAATGAAGACTCCGGAAAGCGACAATATCTGAGAGATGTGACTGTCTCCTATAAATGGTAGGGTTACGGCAGGCAAGGGAATTTTTCCTGTGGCATAGCTTCAACTCGTCTGTTGTGGAACTACTTTTTGGTGGAAGGTATTGTCAATATTAAAGTTGATGTTAATTAAGCAGTATGCAATTCTGAGCTTTTTTGATTTATTTTCTTTCTTTCTTTTGTAAAAAAATCTGTTGTATAAAAGCAATAGAACACTTGATGTTATTCACAGTAACACACTCCCTCTCATGTTCTGTTGCTTAAACACAGTGGATGTATACTGCCAGAAACACTGGTACAGATGAGCCTATGCAAAATGCTCCGTAATAGTATGGGGTTTGTTTATTTAGAATTCTGTGGGACCCCTGGTACATCTACATGCAACGCACTGTGTAACACAGAAATGCTACACCTCAGAATACAACAGAATTGTGGACTGTTCTGCAGGAAGTATGGGGTTCATTACCTACAGAATATTTTCACAAGCTCTTGAAGTCCATGCCCTTGGAGAACCCACCAAATAGTAGACTGGTTTACCAGTTTTTCTGGCACTTAAGTGTAAACTGTAGTGACAAGACAGGTCTGTGTAAGTTTTGGCTATTCAATTTTCTTTATAAAACAAGAAAACGAGAAACAATCCCACTATCTGATCCTTATTTCTCAATAATTATGGAACATGCAGTTATTTTATTTCCTTTTCTTAATGAATTTACATTTGCATTTACAATCCAACATTTACATTTATTTTGTTTTTTACATTTATTTTACATTTATTTTGTTTGTGCCTTATCCTAATGGACCCTTTTTGCATGGGAAAGCTAATAAAATAAAGTAAATAGTAATTTATATACATGAGGCGCAAGTTTACTACTATCTGGAAGGTATTATCTCAGATCTATAATGTCTTTTTTGTCAGAAGATTCTAAACTGAACTGTAGATTATGTTTTAGCACTTGTGATATTAGATGTTAGTTTACAGATTTTTGACTTAAAAAGTAAGCATGGTTCAACTACTGGTGATAAGAAGACAGAGAAGGCTACTCTGTTCTTTACACGCCCTTGAATATCGGTTCGGTCCACGCTAAAACTTTTTGGTTTCAGGGACCTGTTTATTTTGGGTGGAGATCTGCTGAAGGGTTCAAAATTAGGTGTGTGCACCAGAACGGGACCAGTCAAAATCCACCCGTTTTCTAACGTATTGTTAATACGCTAACAGAGTTTCAGGCAACAAAGACATAAAAGCAGGCTGTGTGCTGCACACTGGAGTTATACTTGCATGCTGGGGTAGCTACTGGATTTAGAATTCATCCACTCCTCAAAGAACTACAAAGAAACAATATGTCTCTGTATGTGTAAAAGAGAGAGAATAGTCTAGTTAAGCTTTGGTGATGCATGGCGTATTCAGACTGTTAGAAACCCGTCTTTTTTTTTCTCCCCTTCTCTTTCTCACTCTCATAGCATCTGCTGTTGTGGGATCAGCTCAGATTAGCTTCCAGATAAGCACCCTTGCTGCTCACAGAGTCGAATCTGTTTTGATGTTAAACATGTCGTTCTGATCTTAATTCATTTCCAAAAAAGCTACTGACAGCCTTAAACATGCTGGGCGGGTTTAAATCGATGCTGTTAAGGCTTACGAGTGCAACATGAAGAACATGGGGAAAGTGAGAGGAGCCACTCTCTCGGTGTTACAAAGGTAATGTTTCGAAAAGACGAAAGCGTAAGAGGGAAGAAGTCATACACATGGTGAATGTTTTCAAGTGTTTCACAGTGTCCTGCTGATGTGTGAATTTAATGTGAGCGGGTGCGGCTTGTGTGAATTGAAGTAACATTCACGTGACAGTGCGTTCTAAAACAGAAAACACACTAACAAACATAGGAGTATGTAAAGGACCACTGAAACGTTAAAGTTTAAACAAATCTTCAGAAATTGTCCTTCCTTTTTTTGAGCTCTCTTCTTTTCATCCAACAAGCAGAACCTGTAGAATTCCTGCAGCTTTGTTAAAGTGGCATCATCGTCATCATCATCATCAGTCATCAACACATGGAAACAGCACTACTGGTGATTGGTGGTGTATTTTGCGGTATTTTAATGCAAAGGCATCGCCAGGTATCTGTGAAAGCCAACAAACTAGATACTGAGTATAAACTCGTCTTTGCCAGTCATAGTTTTGTTCCCAGGATGGAAGAAAACAAGCAAATGGGTGGATACAGGAAATGATGAAATGGTGGAACAGTATAGTGCATTGAATTTTTTTTCTTTGCTAAGAATAGCACTAGTAACAGAAAGCAGACTGCCAATAGACTCTAGATTATGGACTATCCGGACAGGATTACGGTCCTATTTTATAGGTGTTCCTGCTCTACAACGTATTTATCTAAGCAGTGATGTAACTTCACATTTCAGCAGATTTGTTTGGCTGCTTGCTGTAATTAATCTTGTGTTGCATGGAGAGTCATATGAAGAAATGTATAACAGATGTCCTGTTGATAAACTAATTTAATCTGAACAAGGCTGAAAATAATCGGGCAAATAAGACGCATGTAAAGTTTCTCTGCTTTGAGGGTATGCTCTCAGAGGAAAGTAATCAACAGTAGGGTAGTCTGATGAAGGAGCATTACTCTTACAACATAAGGGGTGGACTCACACAGCCCGGACCCTTACACAGATAATATTACTGGGGAATAATTTTCAAATTTCTACTGGAACTTGTTTCACCCCAAGCTTTTCTAAACACTTGGAGGCCATGTCTTGAACAGAGCATGGTCATGGCGCAAATATCCAGCTTAGCAGAACATACAAATTGCTAGAAACAGCTTCTGATGATATATGATAAAACGTATAACAGATGTCCTACTGATAAACTAATCTAATCTAAAAAAGGCTGAAAATAACCAGACAAATAAGACACACGTAATGTGTCTCTGCCTTGAGGGCATGCTTTTACAAGAAGATAATCAACAGCAGGGTGGTTTGATAAAGCGGCGTTACTTTAATCTTTTCCAGTTACATCATGTCCAGGAATAGCAGTTGTGTTATTCGTCTTGTACTACAACTATGACTAAGATTTCTATTTATTAAACAACAACACGGCATACTATATTTAATACTTTTCATCTGTTTATGGCTACATTTAATGTTGCTGAATATCCAGTTTTTGTTAACATTTGTTAACATTTACAGAAATACTCTGCTCTCCCATGAAATATTATATATAATATTTGTTGGAGTTCAATAGTTTCCTCGTATGCAAATAAAAAGATTTAAATAAAAACCGGTGAAGGGAAACCCCGGTGCTGAGAGGGTAGCGGGTTCAACTGTATTTGCACATGCAGCATTATCAAATACTTAGTGCTTTCTGCAGTATAATCTGAGATCAGTCCAGAAGACAAATACTGTGAACCAGGGTTAGGAGAAATGTGTACAAAATATATTCAATACTTTTCTCTTAAATGTAATCAATAACATATTAAAGTACATTTCTTAAATCATATTTTAATTTAAATACATACAAATTTTCATACATATGTTCATAAGGCGTGGGATATTTCAGGCAGCAAGTGAACAGTCAGTTCTTGAAGTTGATGTGTTGGAAACGGGAAAATGGGCAAGTATAAGGATCTGAGTGACTTTGCCAAGGGCAAAATTCTGAAGGCAAGACTACAAAATGGCAGGTCTCCTGTGGTGTTCCTGGGTTGCAGTGGTTATTACCTACCGAAAGTGCTCCAAGGAAGGACAGTCTGAACCGGCAACAGGGTCATGAGTACCCAAGGCTTTGCTGATGTGTAGGGGGGCAGGAGTAGGCTAGACCATCTAGTTTGATTCCACATAAGATCCACAGAAGGATCTAGTGCTATTGTCTTGGTGCCACAAATACTACAGCACACCTTCCACAGATCTTGTGGAGTCCATGGCTCGACACGTCAGAGCTGTTTTGGCAGGTGGTGTTAATGTTATGGCTGATCAGTGTGTCTATAAATATATTAACATCTTGGATTGGTTAAATTGTCTATAGCAATAGTCAGGGTACATTCTGATGAGGGATGCTGGTAACAGCTGCCACCTGAAATCAAAAGTAGGACATTATTAATTTTTTTGACAGCAGCATCAGGACTGGAATCTGTCTTAATGCTTCAATGCACAACTGTTTTAAAAGTGTGTCTAACCTGTTGAACATTGAACACGTCTTTCTGCATGAAGTTCAGCTGTCGAGAACAGTTTGGTGTAGTCACAATAAACAACGAACAAATCAGTCTGTTAGCAAAACAAAGCAGCGACAACAAAACACAAACTGCCCAGCCACAGTGTTATAGTTTCATGTATTACCTGGAATTACAGGGCACCAGATTTCGACATATTACTTCTGCTTCTGCTTCTGCTACTATTCTGTACTATTCTGTGTGTACTCTCATACACACGTTTTTCACACATGAGATTTTAATTTTGTGTGTCCGTAATCCGCGTGTATGGTGCTTAGATAACAGTGCTTACCACGTAGCTAATTTTTCCTTTCATCTTTACCTTTTTGTGATCATTAGCTGAGCTGTATTCTAACTATTCTTACAAAATTATAAAGTATATAAAGAACCTTTATTTTTTATTCTGAATACACATTGTTACAACCGAACCGCGTAAAATCTAAACTCAAGCCTCTACACGCTCGGTGTTTACTAGATGATCTATTATGTATGACGAATCATGCATTTGGCAGACTGATGGATGAGTCTGGGTTTGGTGAATCCCAGGAGAACTGGTTTGTGCCAACTGAAAAGTTTGGTGAAGGAGGTATTAGACTATGCGGTTGTTTTTTAAGGGGCTGGTTTAGGCCCCTTAGTTCCCAGGAAGGGAAATCTTAATGCTTCATCATAGCCAGACATTTTGGACAATTGTATGCTTTCAGCATTGTGGGAACTTTGGTTAAGAAACTTCACCCCAGTGCACAAAGCAAGGTCTATAAGGGCATGGTTGAGTGAGTTTGGTGTGAAAGAACTTGACTGGTCCACACAGAGCCCTGACTTCAACCACATCCAACCCATTTGGGATGAACTGTAGAGAAAGAGAGCCAGGCCCTCTTATTCAACATCAATGTCAGTCCTAACAAATGACTTAACAGATGAATTGCTGTTCTGGCAAAAATTCCAACAGACACACTCAAATCTTGTAGAAATGCTTCCCAAAAGAGTGGGAGCTGTTACAACTGGAAAGGGGGAACCAACTCCACATTAATGCCTATCACCAGATTTACAATGCACTATGGGTAATGCTCCTGTGGCATGCTTTTTATTAGCCTGATAGACGATATTTTGATTCTGATTGATGCAGTAAACCAACCTCAGATTAGCACCAGAGCACTTGTACACAATCATTCATACTTTTTTCCCCACAGGTGCATGTGTATGCGTGTGCTGTGTTTTATTGACTAGACTATATTTAATGTTTGCGCAGGTGGATGTGATGCTGCGTGCTCAGGTAGGCACATGTGGACTACATGTCAGATGCATGTAAGGCAGCTACTGATTCAGATCAGTATGATTTAAATGTTGAGAACATTTTTTATATATATATATATATATATATATATATTTAAATATTTAAATTAGCCTACAGTAATATCCTAGACAGGTATTAGATCCTTGTCGGAAAACTCCTTCCAAACATTTGCCTGAGCGTGACAGACGCATAGACGACACATCCTCATTCTGACTGACAGGCACACAGACACAAAGGCCCACGCTTCCTTATTGAGAGTTCACAGAGGACATGTGACCGAAAACTGGCACACTGGGACAAATGAGGGTGTTACATACCCACTAGAAGTAATGAGGAGGTAAAAGCGAGGCATGGTTGGCTCTATCTGAAGTGACCTTTGACACGGCCGGGCTGCAAGCTCCCCCTCTCCACGGCGACCAGCGGCTAAGGTAAACAGAGGGAGCAGTGTTGGAGCTGAATCAGCCAGTGTTTCCTCTGAGAGCTCCGAGAGCTAACACCATAATGTGTGTGTGTGTGTGTGTGTGTGTGTGTGTGTGTGTGTGTGTGTGTGTGTGTGTGTGTGTGTGTGTGTGTGTGTGTGAGAAAGCACAAGCTTAAGAAAGACTGAAGAAAGAATGGCCAATTCACACAAGGTGCTTCTGATGCTGGTTTTTTCAGCACTTCAGTGCTTCCTTTTTATGATCATCAGATACCCATGACATCTGTAAAAACATGACCACATCTGTCTTCCTTTTTTGTTTTATGTTTATGTCGGTAATATTTCTCTCATGCATTGCATATAAGAGAAGCTCACAACATTAAACATAACTATACACGAATCAAACGTATTCTTTAACAAATTGTCGTCTTATGGAGAAAAAAAGCTCTTCCAGATGTACCCTTACAGGAATGTAATCAAATTCAGGGTGTAACTCCGCTTCACTTCAGGCCACATTACATCTCTTAATCATTGGTTGCTTTCCTATAATGGCACACAGCCAAGTGTTTCATTCTTCACAAAGTGTTGCAGTTGGCTGAATTTTTGGATGTCCCAGTCTTCCATGTTCCTTAGACATTGTTGTACGTCTGGATTTCTACAAAGACAGTGTGTAAGAATGAGGGAGATTGATGGAGAAGTGGAAACAAATTAAAATTGGATGAAAGAATAAGAGATAGGTGTGAAAAGCGCAGGGCAGAAGGGAGAATAATAAAGTAACAGGATCAGAGTAAGGGCGGAATGGAACGTGGATATGAGAAGAGACGGAACAAGAGATTTATCGATAGACAAAGAAGGAGAGTGAGGGAGAGCCTATTCATTTAGAACAGAGCTGTAGAGATGAATATCTTGTGATTGAGAATCACTTCAGGCAGGTGTGTTTACCTGTGAGCATTTGTGTTGATGTAAACAGCAATAAATCCTTGTAGTGTGTGTGGTAGCTAATGTAATATCATGCTGTATGGTTAGCCAGTTTAGAGCATAACTACAGACTTGCATCAAATCAAAATGGTCTCAGAAGTAAACAAAGGGTGTGGAAATATTCAGTAGCTAATGAACCCGTACTTCCACAATTCTGTTGTATTCTGAGCTATAAGATTTCTGTGTTCCACAGCGAGTTGTATGGCATTCCAGATGTGTTCGATAACGTTGAGATTTAGTGGTTTAAGTGGAAATGGCAAAACCCCAAAATCATATGTGTGTTTCTCTAACTATAATTTGGTGTCTCTAGACATGTCCTGCATTGTCCTGTTGGAAGAGGTCAAATCCATTAGAGTGAATTCAGTACATGAACAGGTTCAACTCGTCAGAAAGGATGCGTTCACCTGTCGGAGACATTTGTAGATGTATTAGTGGTCCCATGGGGTGCCAGTTAAACAAACCCCATGCCATTATGGAGCTTCCGATAGCTTTATATACATGTTAGCGAATGCAACCAATGATATAGGTTGGTGGTGTTGGTATACATTTTGCATACGCTTGTCTGTACATGATTTTCTGGCACTTCAGTGTATTGTGTCCTATAGGTTGATGAACATAGAAGGTTGAGGTTTATCACACCACTGTTGAGTGCACACCAAAATATAAATCTTTAATTGACTAGCGTATGTGGAGTTTTGTTAGTTTTGGTTTTCGTGCTCGTTGAATCTCTGAGTCCTTCAAGAAGCTTTAAATAAACCAGATCCAGACATGAAATCTGCTTGTCTCAGGAATCCAGGTTAGTCATTTGGCTTCATTTAAATCAATCATGAGATTTTAAGCACTTAACAGATAGAAAGTGGTAACAATTGTGCAGCTACTTTTGGATTCTGTAAGCCCAGCACTATAAGGTTAATGGATGTTTTCTGTTTTAAAAAATTTAAATCTGGGCAAACGAAGAGCAAATCCAAGTAATACTTTAAGGAAAAATAGTGGACGTGTTCTTCAGGCTCTGTGTTTTTTGTTTTTTTTGTATGAACTGTCTGTATATCAAATATATACTATAATATTTACAAAAGACACAGTATATAAAACTGTCAGAATGTCTTACGCTCTCTGTCTCTCTCTATCTCTCCATCTCTTCAGCTGTTGGAGAAGCAGCGTGGAATGGAAAGCATGGTAGAGCTGCTGCAGTTGTACTTGGAGCAGGACGACGCGTATGGCGATCTAGTGGAGGCCACCACTGAACTCTACCACTACCTGCTGCAGCCCTTCAGAGATATGCGAGAGCTCGCGATGTTGCGCCGACAGCAAATAAAGGTCTGAACCACACACACTCGCACGCCATTAATATTTAAAGATGTACACGAACAAAGCTGTTTACAAGCACAAGCAGTTTAATACATACTCACAATAAATGGTCTGTGCATACAACAATCAAATGCGCTCATACACACACACACACACACACACTCCCACTATCTACTTATATGAAAGGAAACTCTTTTGTATTTTTTTGTTTGTTTGTTTTTGAGAAGCAAGGCAAAATTTGAGAAACATCAAGGGGAGAGAATACTTCTACACACCACTTAATGTATCAAGCTTTAAAACATATTGTACTAGCAAAGCAGCAGAACCCTATTCAACAAAAAAAAAATCAGTTTTTTTGTGTTTGTCTTACTGTTTGGTTGTTTGTTTGTTTACTTTTATTTAAACAAGAAAAGACTCTCACTGAGATTTGAGAATCTATTTTACAGGAGAATCCTGGCCAAGACAGGCAGATGTTTCCATAAGACAAACAACAAACAAACAAAAACATTTCAAACATAAAACAATAATTTCAGAATCATTTACCCAATTCCGTTTTCTGAAGAACGCTTTTAATATTTATTTCTTGGCACTAAATCATGTAATGTTTTAACTTTCTGTACCAAACTTAAATCTGATGGTGCAGCATAACTTAGAGCATGTTTTCCTATTTCAGTACGTACTGTAGGAACCTTAAGAAGATACACTGATTGAGAACGCAATCAATAATTTCCATTGTCTTTTTGATATTCAAGATTACAAAGATAAAAAGGTAGTAAACCTAATATAGATTTATAAATTAAAATGTACCGATGAATCAGCCTTCTCGTAGTTAACGAAGACAAGGCAGTTCATTCATAAGGAACACAGTGATGAGTAGACAAACGACAATTTATAATAAATTTTAAAGCACTTTGATACACAGCATGTAATGAACATAAACAATACCCAGTGGTTAGAAACGAGTAAAAAGCAGCTCGTGGTGAGTATACTGTAACGTTGAGATAACATCATCATTTTCACCACTCCTTGCGCAGTCACTTGTGTGCTTTGATCTGTTTCCACATTTCTCTTTTTCATTTCGTTTTAGGATACATTGTTTAATTTAAGCGGCCATGACCTCCTGTTTGCACCAGGTTGCCATAGTGACCTATGGATACTGGGATAATTTTATTACAGGTTGTGTGTGACTGAGGATTGGGACGGGACACACACACACACACGCACACACACACACAAAGAGAGAGAGAGAGAGAGAGAGCGTCAGAGAAAGGTATGCAAGTACAGCAGTATGTACCTTAGAACTGTAGGATTTATACAGATTTATCATTGTAGCCAACTCCATTTTGTAATTGATCCTAACAGCAGGTTCAAGGTCACAGCAAGGCCGAATGTCCGATATAGTGTTACTACAGTGATGTGCCAGAAAAAAAGGTACACCAATCTAATACTTGGGCTATAGAAGTTTGCAGAAATAATCTGTAGGCAACGAACACCATACTTCCTGCAGAACGGTCCACAATTCTGTTGTATTCCAAGGTGTAGGATTTCTGTTTCACAGCATGTTGCATGACACCCCAGATGTTTGATAACATTGAGACCTGGTGATTTAAGTGGGAATGGCAAACCCCTAAACACAGATGAGGGTTCCTTTAACCATAATTTGGTGTCTCTAGACATGTGTGTTGGTCCATCGTCCTGTTAGAAGAGACCAAACCTATCAGAATAAATACTAGACATGAATCAGAAAGGAGGCACACACAGTGTTCAGTGGTCCGAGATGTTTGTAGATGTACCAGGGGTCCCATGGAATGCCAGCGAAACAAACCCCATACCATTATGGAGCCACCACCACCAGCCTATGTATTTGGCTTAGGCTCATCTGTACGAGTTCTTTTGGCACTTCATTGTATACTTACACTTTAAAGTTCAGAATCTTTAACCCTTGTACTTTTGCCTAGCTACAATTTTTGCCATCAGTCTCTGCGTGTGTCTGTCTGGCAAGGTCACAGCAAGGTCAGATGTCTGAAATAGACTAGACTTGTTCTGCTTGTCTCTGTTAAACACTTAATGATTTATAATCCTGCTGTTGTGCATCTGGAATTGTGTAATGCTGCTTTGGGACAATGTGTGTCATTAGAAGCACTATACAAATAAAGTTAATGGATTCAAACCGTTCACAGTTCTGATTCTGATACACAGCAAAGTGTGTGTAGATAGTAAGGCTGTGAATCGGCGCCATTCTCCTGCTGGCTCCGTGTACAGCCTGTCAGTGGCTTCAGCCTAAACAGAGTTAGTAACAGTGTTGAAGTTCAGCACAGACTCACACTCACTGCTCTGTTATGCTGATGTGCTCAACAGAGAGCTCAGTGCAAGTCCTTACTGACTGGAAGCCAAGCGCATTAACTGATTATGTGGATCCGGTTTCGTTATTGCAATACTCTCGTTTTTTTCTTCCCCAGATTATTTTACTCTAGCCACTTTTGAACCATTTTTAAAAAAGAAATAATGGCTGTGTTGGGTTTTTTTTAGTTTATTTTCTTTAGAGAACGTTTATATTGGCTCAGATTTTCATCAGAAGTGAAAACGGTTGTTTCTTATATTTGAAACCGTTCTGTGTGTTCTGTTTATTTAATGTGTGAGACCAGCGCATCTCAGTGGGACAATGTTAGACACAGGTTATTAACCTTGGGGTTGTGATCCTACATGGTCGGCTGAAATTAAGAGACCAAAGCATGGAAGCCCCTCGTTTTGTGACGGAGCTGTAGTGCCAAAACTACAAACAAAAACAATACAAAATGCTTTCTCTCTGTTTGTCTGTAGGTCTCTCTATCTCTGTCTCTGTTTGTCTCTCTTCATTTCAGTCTCTGTCTCTCTCTGCTTGTATGTCTGTAGTTTTCTCTACTCCTCTGTTTCTTTCTCTCTGCCTGTCTGTCACTCTGTTTCTCTGTAGGTCTCTCTTTCTGATGTTTGGTCTGTCTCTCTCTCTCTCTCTCTTTTAGCCTCTCTCTGTTTGTCCTTATTGCTGAGGTCTGTCGTTCTGTTTCTCTGTCTGTTGGTCTCCTCCCCCCCTCTCTTTCTCTCTCTGTCTGACTGCTTTGTTTTCTTTCTCTGTCTGTCCCTCTCTCTTTCTCTCTCTACCGTTCTTTCTGTCTTTTTTGGTTCTTCTCTCTTCCTCTCTCTCTCTCTCTCTCTCTCTCTCGCCCCTTTATGCGGTTGTTCATTTCTGTCTTTCTCGTCAAGCCCTCCGCGACTTTATGACTCTACAACTCGTCTTCCCTGCAGCCCAGTCTGGTTATTTCAGAATATGCTGTGGATTATCCAGCCTGCCAGCACCGCACTTCACCATAACCCATGCCTTGTGTTTTGGTTTATGTTTTTTTCTGTAGTGGATTTGTTAGCTTATTGCTTAGCAGCGAGGCACAGGGAGCTGTTCTGCGTCAGGAATCCTGCCAGCAGCCGAGGTTTAAACCTTGGCATAAAGATCTGTGTGAGATCTGCCTGAGACGACTGGCTTAAAGCATGGCTGTGCTCTCGTTTACACTCCGACCTGCTCTCTAAAGTGGAGCTATTGGAGCTGAAACATGGAGGAAAAAACTGATTGCGCTCCCAAGAGCCAGATGATTGTGCTTTCGTACTCTGATCCAGTAATTATATGATATTGATTGTCATTAAGGATGCATTAACAGTATTTGCTTCACTGGTATGAATTGACAAGGATATTGGCTGATCGTTAAGTCAAAGACGATGGAAAATGGCTTCTAATATTTTAATAAGGTGAAAAACATCTTAACATTGCCTTCAAAGCATAATTTACATTCTTAATGTCTCTGCAAAGAGGTTGTGTATGACTGGATAAGATAAAACTACAATTTTTCTAGTCAAGCAGAACATAGGAACCAGTGCAGGTAGGGGTTAGGGGTCCAAGGAATTATTTGAGCCAGTCAATTTGGATTTGTTACTTTACAGAGTCATCTGTAGTTTGCATAAGTGCATATAAAGTGAATAGCTGTCTGTCATTTTGTTGCTTGCTAGTTCTTTTGTTGTATGTAATCCTTAAGGAAATGATCTAAAAAAAAACATGTTTATGCCATCATGTTTTGGTCACAGATGTCTGAGGTTTCAGAATGTATGTCAAATGACCAATTAGGTCACAAGGTTGAGACAAGTGAGAAAAACAAAAAGAAATGGAAATTGAGTTGTCTGTGAAACATACTTGCCATTTGTTGTCTCTTATCTTGTATCAGCTAAAAATTGTTGTTCCCTTACTTCTTTTTACGAACAATAATTAAGAAAAAAAGCACAAAACTCAAAGCATTGTCCTGACCAGTACAAAATGTTGTTATAGCTTCGTCTCTAGACACTGGAGACTCCTTCCCTGAATGTTCTTAAACAGCAACATAATTTCATAGGGACAACATAGGGACGTGCCTTGTATTCTGGAATACACATTTCCTAGGAAACAGAAAATACTGTACTTAAGCACGTCACTGATGCTTACCAACTTCAAAATATGCTTTTATTGTATTTGTATTAGATTTAATAGCATGGTTTATCGCTCTAGTTATGGTTCCTATGTACATACTTTTGGATTTTAGTGTACATTTGAGTATTAGTGTACTATAATAACCCCGACTTATTTAAACACACAATCTCTTGACACAAACGCATGAGAAAAGCTGTATGCAAATAAGCCTCCCCCACCCCCAATGTAGACGGTTGGTGCATCTTCTATACTCCCCAATTATGTACGTGTAATGCAAACACAGCCGTGTGTGTGTGTGTGAATCCAGCAGTTTTGCATGCACTTTGCATACAGTCAGTGAGGTTGATAGTAGCAGGGAAGATGGAGTTTAAAGACACGCGCCAACGTGACAGTCTGACATGTCTGTGAGTAAGAACATACGCTTTCAAAAGCTCGTGAAAAAACACACACGCACAGGCACAGACATGTGAGTGGAACAGCTCACACTGTGACCACCTGTTATTTGTGGTTAAAGTTAAGTCCATTCTTTAGTCAACGTTTACTCCATGTTAGTGTTTATTTTCTTGAGCTGTAGTTAGAGTATAGCATATAGTGATGTCATTCCTCAAAATAAACACGCTCATTATTCCCTAATGGAAAAACACACTACCTATATTTAGTCATTATTTAAAGTGTAGAAAGGAAAAGGAAGCCGGTCGACTAAGCTCTAAACGTTCAGACTGGGGTATTTATACGCAAAGATGTGGACTGTGTGGAATAGAAGCAGGACGTGGGAACTGGGTGAAAGGCAGGACATCTATTATTAAAAGGGTAGCTCTGTCACTTGTACCATATGTGCTTGGTCAACTGACTTGCAGCAAACGTGAAAAAAAAGATATAATCTGGAAAAAAAATAATCGGAAAAAGAAAATAATAAATAAAATATAAATACATTTTTTAAATTAATTTATTTATTTAATTTCCTTATTTGTAGTTATTTTTTTATGGAATCACATTATGTTATAACAGCAATTTACTGTGTCCTTGTCTGTACGTTTACAGACTGATTAATCTGCTCCTCTTCCAGTGTGGTTACAAAATGGAAAGAACAAAAGGGTGTTAAAGAAAGAGCAAGACAATGAGGGGAAAAGGGAAATGAACAGCTTAACT
>JAOVVF010000019.1:6557717-6572081 GCA_028565595.1 Duopalatinus emarginatus
TATATATATATATATATATAATGTGTGTGTGTGTGTGTATATATATATATATATATATATATATATATAGGCATGTGTATGTTTTTAACTGATGATTCCTTATTTATATTGTTTTATATATCTGTATATGGAGATATTTATATATCTGTATATGGAGACGTGTTTGTGACATTTTCCATTATTTAGAAAGCTACAGTGCAAGCCTTCATTCCATCTTATATCCTGCATCTAGCAGCTGAGTGGACTCGTGTGTCCTTGGTTCTTTTGTTAAAGTAATGAAGCTACAGGCTGAACATATGGTACCTGATCCCTGAGATCTCATCTGAGTGCACCGAGTGCACGCATGAATGAATGAAAGCGCGTCTGACGGGATGAATGAGTGATGAAAGCAGTGGGTGGTGGACATACATGGGGACCACATGCCCCTAGTGAATGAGGCATTATAAGGGGTGGGGCTATCGAGTGACAAAGACATGCAATGACAGGACCTGACCATGTACATGAATAAGATATGTGGTGGGTAAGATGTAGCAGGGCAGAAATCACATACAGCCTCATACTGAAGGACCAGACAGACATACACCTGTTTCACAACCAGAAGCATTTGTTCAAGTGACCTTCTGCTATGACCTAGGTCCTCTATGAGATGTGTGTGTGTGTGTATGTGTGTGGGGTCCAAACTTTGATAAAATGTAGATGCCCATATGCCCATGATTGGCTAGTGTTGATTTGATTGACAAGAGAAAGAGCCGGGGCTGACAGGGATGGAAGCAGATGTTCTCCTGCTGTTGATTGTCCATCATATTGTCCATTCTGCGATATTTTTCTAATTGATTGTAGAGTGGTTGTTTGAGTAAAGAGCCACTTAAACCACGCACAATAACTAATAATAATAATGATGATATTGGATGTTGCTGGATATTGATGACCTGTTACTGCTGTTTGTTTTTTCGAGAAACACAAATAACAAAATGAAATAAATAATTGTTTCCTTATCTCTGTTAGTACTGATAACAAAACTTCACTGCTTCTGAGAGTGAGCCTGATCTCAGATGTCCTTCAGGTTGAAAGCTCTGAAACAGTGGTATGGTGTTGCTTCAGCAACAGGGGGGGATGCAGGCCTTATTGCCGAGTCACATATACAATAAAAAAAAACAATGTCAGTATGATGACGTTTTCTGTTTGCACATCTGAATACAGTTAGAGGGTCTGTCTGTCCCTCTAGCGTTTCAGCTAGGAACTGCAGGGACCTCTGACTGAGGGTGGGTTCATGCAGGATTCACTTCCTAGATGAAACTACAGAATAGGTTTGACACCACTGATCAACTCTCAGGATCGGCCGAGTCAGAGAAATATTAGCTGATGGCTATTTGGGTTGAAAATCGGCCAATACTGATTCATAGCTAATCGATCCTTAAATCTCTATATATATGTGTTGTGGATTTTGCTATCCACTTTAGTTATGGTGATTTTTAAAATAATATATTTACAGTTATCTTTATAATTCTCATGCTTGGTGTACATGGCTCTTTACTGTAGCTTTACTGTGAGCTAAAACCAGTCTGGCTATTTTGACTTCTCTCATCAACATTTTCCGATAACAGTGCTTATGACTGCCGCTGGTTCATGTCTGAAAACAAGCATGCTTGTTATTACTAGAGCAATTCATGCAACTCAATTTGTACACACCCTTTCATTCTTTAAGTCTGCTGTTCTCTACCACATGCCTGGGTTTTTTTTTTTTGTTGTTTTTTTCAACACATGTGTAATTTAGCATGTGTTGGCTAGCGTTTCATGTCCAAGACCACAGCTGGGCGTTGGTCTTGACGAAGGGAAACTGGGACTCTGCAGATGGTTATGATTATAATTACCATTCAGCCTACCTTTGAAACCTCATTACATCATCCCCCACCTTTCCCCCCAATGCAATGTGTGATGGGTACCTGATGCTCCATGATGACATCAGTGTTTGTGTTTTCAGCATCAGGGCCTAGTTTCAGCTCATCTCTGGTTTGTTTTTTCCACTTATTCACGCTCTTGTATTTTGGTAGCATGTTTGATTATGAGAATGTGAGGAATGTTGGAAAAACAGAAGGAAGAATGGAAAGCATGGTGCCAGTCGTGCTGCAGGTCTGTGCCATCTCAAATAAAAGATTCCTGAGCTGTGAGCTCACGTCTAACTTGCGAGACTTAGGTAAAGTCTCATTTTCTCACTCCTGCTGGCTCCGGACATCTCTTAACACTTGATGCAAAAAGAAATCTCATAGTTCTCATAGATGTCCTTATATTTTACATTATATGTGTGCACAAGTGAACTACTGTAAGCCATGGTAACATCTGTTTTGCATTAGAGTATTTTAAACTGTGCGGATACAGAAACCCTACATGGGTGTGGACATTCGGGTCTCTGAAGTTCTCTCTCTCACATGCACACACTGGGAACTTGTTTCAGTGAAAATTTCCAAGAAGACAGATAAATGAGGAAGAGCTGTGTTTGCATTTGAGTCTGAGGGTCAAGAAACTCCTAAAGCTCTAAAGCATGGCTGTCATAAAGCTCAGCACCTGATACATCTCATCGCATATGTTTTTGGAAAGTTTCTCAGCAGGCATGCTTTAAGGTACAAAAAAAAATCTTATTATACACTGAAGTACCAGAAAAAAACAGTGTAATACTTGGTAGGCCCCCTCATGGGGTATGGACTCCACAAGCTTGTGGAAATGAACACCATACTTTCTGCAGAACGCTCGACAATTTTGTTGTATTCTCTGTGTTGTACTCCACAGCACATCAGATGTGTTCGATAACACTGAGATCTGGTGAATTAGGTGAGAATGGCAAAACCCCAAACTTATGTCTTACCATAATCTATGTGGTGGTGCATTGTTCTGTTGAAAGAGTCCAAACCCACAATCCAGTTGTACCAGTTTCTTTTTAGTTTACCATATTTTTCTAGTACTTCAGTGTACAGTGTAGTAAGCCTTATTTTTAGAGAAGCAGGATGTTTTGGAAAGTTGTACAGTGCAGTTACATGTTTAAATAAACCCTAAGAAATGAAAGAAGAACGCAGCTGATTGATCTGTTTACCGGCTTCGTTTCATCTAAATGAGAGGTTTCTTATTTCCAGTGGTGACACAGCAGAAATGCACGTCATCTTTAATGACCACTCTGTTAGCTTTGGTAGTCGCTATGGCAACACCTTGAAACCTTGTAACACTCCCCAAGCCTTAAAATCTCAAAGGATAGTTTGATTTAATGTGGCAAACGTTTTCAATAGCAAAATATTTGATTATGCTGTATTTGTCGTATTTTTTCTTTTTATTGCTATTTGGCAAAACTAGCAAAGCGAATTGATTTTCTACCCTGTGCTTTAATACTGGAACCAGATTAAAAAAAAGGAAATAGATATCCATATACACTGAAGTAAAAGTGGTACAGACTGTAAGAAAAACTGGTAGAGATTGGTGGTGCTTTCATAATAGTATAGGTTTTGTATAGGCACTTTTTTCTGTAATGCATTTGCTTAAGCAATTTATTATTATGTGTATGTGAAAACTATAACGTACCGAATTTTAGTGTCTCTGTGCTTGCTAGGATGAAAAAAATGCTTTGGAGAAGAAATGGGTTAAATTCTTACATCTCAACAACTTGTTTTTCCAGTCTTTGGTTACTTGACACTACATCCAGCTGTGATTTATAGGTGTGCGTGTGTATGTGAGACAGGTGCAAGTTCTTGCTCACATGTTTATGACCTTACAGGTGAAATGACCTTGGGCTAAAAGAGGGAGGGGGCAAAAATCTGGTAACTGTCAGGATACCCAAAAACCATATTGGTGAGCCACAGCCTGTCAGCTTCTCAGTGTCTTTATTTACTAAGTAGGCTAAAGCTGGTTTAGGGCCTCAGGGGAGGTGATAATTAAAGTGTTCTTGTTTACACAAGTTATAGCCTGAAGAAAGACTGTCACTAAGCAGGTGAGCGTCTTAGGGCAGAGCTCTCAAGCTCTTTTCTCACCAAATAAGAGCGAGGTCACAGTGTGTTGACACTGTCGAATTTCCCTTCCTTCAGTGTCACCATAAAAAAATGTGCACATGCTCTGTGTATCTGTCAGGAAGTACAAAGGAGGAGTTCCTGGTCTGTGTTTCCATAGCGCCCTAGGAATCGAAACCATGTGAAAAACATTCTGTGTTACTTCAATTCATCATGCTGATAACTTAGCATTGATGCACACAGCTAGCCTCACATGATACTTCTACACTTCTGATTCAGCTTCTTACTGTAAATGTAGTAGTGTAAAAGCATTGCAGAGTCATTGCGTAATTATGTAAAATGGCAAATAAGATGTTATTATGAAAGTTATTTATTAAGGTTGTACTTGACCAGTCCGTGACGTTCAGTTCAGCAAGCGTTTTACCCTGGTAGTGCCTGATGTGCAGAAAGGTTCAAGAACTACAAAATCTTCCCAGAACTGAAGTACAGTCCTGATTCCTTCAATAGCTTCCTTAGACCAGGATGTGATAACAGGATGATGGCTGTGTTGTAATTCTGCAGTAAGTGCATGTATTGTGGAGCTCTGTTTAATCTGGGTGCATGTTTTGTGTTCAGATCTCTCTGGAGACAGAGTATCTAGGTCCACGTCGAGTCGACGCATTCAGACGGGAGGATGAGGATTGGCAGAGGAAGGCCCACACCGCTGTGCTGTCTATCCAGGACCTGACTGTGAAGTACTTTGAGACAACGGCGCGGGCACAGAAAGGTAAAAAAGCTCAAAACACATCTCTCTCTCTCTCTCTCTCTCTCTCTCTCTCTCTCTCTTTCTGTTTGTCTGTACACATAAATGTTTAAACATGTAGATATGTGTACAACCTCATAGTTACCTACTGAACTGAGGTACGATGAGGGTTACAGCACCATCCATATCACAGTAGACTACATTAATATTTAATATCAAAACTGTACAAGAACTGGATTAGCTCTCTCACCTATAGTTCCACACAGGTTTATAAGTATAACTTGGTTCATTTGGTCTGGAGTTTTTGGCTGTTTGACTTCCATGATCCATGAGTAAGAAGAAATAACAATAGTTCACGATGTTCCTGAATCACTGTGGGGCATGCTGTGTTGTGTTTGTTGAGTAATACCACATCTGTCTCTCCACATAGCCAGAGACAACAGGAGTACATTCAGTATTGCTAATTCGTCTGTGAGCACCTCCAGGTTCTGTTGAAGCTGAGACATCTCTCTCTCTCTCAAAGTGGGACTAAAGTGGCATATATCCTTGAATTCCTGGCACATTAGACAGCAGTGCTAGTTTTTCCTCAAGAGACTTTCCCTAGTCAATAACACTTCCAGGAAGTGGAGCCGCAGGATATGTGTTTCAGAGCATCCTCTCTTGTATTCGGTCAGATGTCTGTCCTCTAATAAAAATCAATAGTAAATAATGGCAGAGGCCTGTACGCGTGGTCTTATGCATCCACGTGATGTATTTTATAAAATGTAACTAAGGCAGTTGCCTTAGGATGTGTCCTAATAATAGCAAACAACAAATAACGATGTATGTATTTTATTTCAGTGATGTATGAGCGCATGCGAGCTGACCAGAGGAAGTTCGGGAAGGCAGCGTGGGGCGCAGCAGTGGAGCGCATGGAGAAACTGCAGTATGCCGTTTCCAAGGAGACGCTGCAACTGATGCGCGCCAAAGAGATCTGCCTAGAACAGAGGAAGCATGGGCTGAGAGAGGAGGTATCACACATGCACATGTATTTCCACCACAAACACACCAACGTACACGTATGATATCTTAAACCTTTCCCCCCCATCCCGGTTTCTGTCTCAGATGCAAGGGCTACAGGGTGGTGAGGATGCAATGGCACGTCTGGACCAGTTAGAGGCGCTGTATTACGAGTTGCAACTGCAGCTCTATGAGATCCAGTTTGAGATCCTGAAGTATGAGGAGTTGTTGCTGACTGCACAGCTCCAGAGTCTGCGCAGACAGATGACCGGTTAGTCACCTCGTTAAAGGTCGTCCATGGCATTTAATAGCTTTTAAAAATGGCCTACATGTGCTTGATCTTTCATAAGTGAGCATCTGCGTGCGTGTGTGGGATTTTGAGCCCTCCTTTCAGTCGATTCATTGGGCCTCTCACCAGCAGCTGTTTTTAAAAACATCTTTGTGTGTGTGTGTGTGTGTGTGTGTGTGTGTGTGTGTGTGTGTGTGTGTGTGTGTGTGTGTGTGTGTGAGAGAGAGAGAGAGAGAGATAGTGAGAGTGTGACTCATGCTCTGAGCTGCTCACTTGCACCACATGCTGGACAACAAAACTAATAAGAATAAGAATAGTTTTTGTCTCGGCTGAAAAGCTGTAACATAATCTTAAATCTTTTGTTGTTGATTTTGCCTTGTATATTTTGCCTAACTACATTTGTGTGTTTTGTGCACAGAGAGGCAGGATGAGGTGGTTTACTACGACACATATGAAAGTCCTGATGCCCTGCAGGCCACGGATGACACGTCTCTCGCTCCTGCGCCTCTGAAAGATGAGGTCACCCAGCTGCAGCAGAGGACACGACAACTAGAGGCCAGGAGGGGACGCATCACTGCCAAGAAAGCCTACCTCAAAACCAAAAAGGTACCGGCCAATTACAGTACTGAACTAAATATAGTGCACACACACACACGCAGGCAGGTGCTGCTGCCTAGTTGGTGAAGGAAGTACAAATAAAAGGTTAATTTTAGAGATTAAATATGGCCCAAGAACTGGAATGAGTCAAAAGGTTCCCATTCTCAGTACATATACTCTGCAGTGAGTTTGCTGCCATGTGTGAGGTATCTCATTTCTGTTTGCTTTATTAAAAAACTGTCGTGTGGCGTATGTTGAAAATGTCGATCTGGTCACAGGTTAAACGTTCTGACACTTTTTCAGGAAATCTGCATCGTCAATCACACCCAGAAACTGCAGCAGCGCCAGAGTGGGCAGGACCACGATCCCCAGCATGCTTTGCGGCAGGTTAGATTCTACCTTATAGTAAACTGTATAGAATTTATTTATTAGTTTGTGTGTGGTGTACATCACAGCAGTGTTCATGATTCTGTCTGGTCAAAAGGTGTTGATAATGTCTTGTAACAGCAGTTCTGACAGGAGTGGAATGGAACCACTAGTTTGTGTCAACATACACGTTCTACTACATTATCGTTTCTATGGTAGCAACTTACATGGGAATTTATCTAGCAGATGCTGCACAAGATTAACAGTAAATGGTTTAAAACATGTGATGTTATTGATACCGTGAAGGTTTCTGTGAGGAGACAGGAGTCTCCAGCCAGAAACTGTATTCATCTCGAAAGAGAATAAACAAGACAGTCTTGAGAAGTAACGATTGTTCATAGCTGCCAACGCATTTCTGATTTTGTAGTTCTCAAAAGATGAATAACGTAATGAATTAAGGTTTCATTTCTGCATGTTCACATTTAATGGAATAAACCAGAACATATCTGATATATGTTTTTTTGCAGCAGGATGAAGAAGAAGAGGAGGTGAGGAATACGCGAGTCAGCCAAGAGAGACAGAAGACGTTAGACAGGCTGCGTAGCTTTAAACAGGTTTATTATTTTTCTGTAAATCAGAAAACACTAGTGAAAACATGATTTTAAATATCTTCTGAGATATTGAACTTATTTGAACTTTGATTTTTCTATTTAATGTAGCGCTACCCAGGTCAGGTCACCCTGAAGTCCACGCGCCTTCGGCTAGCACACGCCAGAAAGAAAAATGGTGCTGCTCAAGCAATTACAAAAGTGACTAGCCAGCCCCAGACGCAGGTGGCGAGCGTGCAGACAGACGATGCCCCGGCTTCTCTGAAAGATTCCAGTCTCGTTCCAGAGCTCCAGAGAACCGATGGATTCATGTCTTTACCCTCAAACATCCCACCCATCCCAGAAACGCTCGGGCCGTCCTCCCTGCCCACACTCACTGAGCGGAATGTTCTGGACTCATCCACTTCTCCAATCTCTCCCCCTCCTCCACCTCCTCCTCCTCCACCACCTCCCTCTTTGGAGGACACTTCATCACAAGTCCAAGGGCAAGGCCAAGGGCAAGCACAGGGACAAGCAAGCAGTCCTGTGTCCCAGCCCAAAGCAGAAAGTCCACTTGGTCCATTCTCTGCTCGCTTTTTCGACAGCAGTCAACTAGTGAATGCACGCAAAAAGCTTAGAAAGACGTCCTCTCTGGAGTCGTCCCAATGGAGGAGAGGTGAGATGTTAGAAAGTTCTCCAACTTTAGATATTCCTTCAATCAATATTGCAAAGGCTAGATTTAACCACATAAATTATATCCAGGCTGTAAATATAAGTCGCATTTGAATTACTTTCAGGATTTACTTGTTAAATGTGTTTAAAAAAATAAAATTTTTATAAACGTATATTACCATTTATAGTATATGAAATGAGTTAAATAGGTTTAATGTCTGCTTCATTATGGCAATCCGAGTACTTGATCAGTGTAAGTCACTGTGTCAGCAAATCACACTTCACTAGCAGGGTTCTAGTCATTTTTTTGACAATCTGTTATTACCAACATGTTTCATAAACTGTTATTTAGACAGTCTGCCAAAAAAGTGACTAAAACCTTGCTAGTAAAGTGTGATTTGTGTGATTTAGTAAATTGAGAAGTGTTTTTTTTTGTTTGTTTGATTGCCAAATCCTAATCAGCTGTCTTTTTTGCTAGTTTTCAGCCAGAACCACATGGTGTTTTTTTTTCCAGACAAATATTACCTTATTGTTTATTAAAGGGATTTGGAATCCAAGTCTAACAGTAAACACAGCCAGTCGATTTTACTGTAACAAGACAACTCATTTTCTTTGTCTCTCCATGACATTCAAATAAAAATCGTTATTCCGCACTCTTGTTTGATTTTCAGTCTCCCCTCATAAATGTGAGCATCTAAAATAAGGTCAGCGTTAGCAGTGCCTGCCATTTCATCCCAAAATGGAACACACTGCTAATGATAAGGGAGGAAGTGACTGCTATTATTACATTATTCAACTGTCAGTCATGTTAAGTTCTCTTTTACTGATGACTGATAACTTTTTATAAAGTTTTGCCTCTTCTGGAAATTGACCAATCAGCATAGCTGTGAAAATCTGTGCATGTAGGCGGGACACACAAAAGAGCACACTGTCTAATAAACATGGAGATATTTCAGGTTTTATTCTATGCACAGGCCATCCACCCACACCACGTTTACTCCCAGTGAAGCTGTTTGTCTGGACAGGACAATATGATATTATATGTCCAGCATGTATTAATATTTCATTCTATTTAAACAGTGACTACACAAACACTGAACACATCATCACATTGGATTCAGTAGGCTTTTCTGGATGGGGAGGTTTTCATGCAGTCTGTGCTGTCTGCTGAAATCCGTTTAAGTTTAATGAACACACAATGTGACATTGCAGGGAGATATCTGATTATTTGATTCGCTAAAATATTGAATTACACAGATTGATGAATGGTGTAGACACTTTGAATGGGGCGTCATGGTGGCGTCACAGGTAGTGTGTGCGCTACACAGCTCCAGGGATCTTGAAGTTGTGGATTTGATCCTCACACTGGTCTCTGTCTGTGAGGAGTTTAGTGTGTTCTTCCTGTGGGTTTTCAGCTGGGTGCTCTGGTTTCCTCCAACCTCCTGAAAAAATAAAACAGCGTAGGTGAATTGGCTGTGCTAAAATGCAATCACATGTGCATGAATCCCTTGAGTGTGGAAACAGGACTGGCTTTTAAAAGTTGGTATTTTCATGCCGTTCAGCTGCAGTGTAAACCATCCTACGAATCTCTAATTCAATAATAGAGTAACTGTAAAGAGTTTGGTAATGATGAGTGTATGTGTGCAGTGGCGTGATTCAGAAACTTCCTTTAATTATGTCTTAAGCATCTGAAAGAATCTGTACGGAATCTGTACATAAACCATAATTTAAACAGTCGATTTCATTTCCACCAGCTCTAAATGATATCTCCTGTCCACAGCCTCCTCTCCTATGGACGAAGTCTTGGCCAGTCTGAAGCGAGGCAGTTTCCACCTGCGCAAAGCCGAACTGCGTGTTCTTGCTCCAGATCCAGACCAGGACGACGGGAACAACATCTTGGCTCAGATTCGGCGTGGCGTGAAGCTCAGGAAAGTGCGGCGTCACGAGCAGCAGCGCTGTCCGGAATCCAGCGACCCACTCACGCGCAGCATCCACGAAGCCCTGCGCCGCATCAAAGAAGCTTCTCCTGAGTCAGAGTCTGAGGACGAGGGGCTGCCATGCACCGACTGGGAGAGCTAGATCACTCAGTATATACACACACACACACACACACATGCACATACACATACATACACACACTTGACCAGTGTATATATTCATATATGCACACATCAGATACATTTTAAGATCGTGAAATTACAATGCAGCACTGGCCGCCAGGTTCATGAAGGAAAAGCGTAGAATATGTTGTTTTGTAGCCGTGAACCCAGGACATGGGCCTTGGTACAAACCGCTAAGTCAGGCTCAGACCACTGACCACACACCCACTGGGTTTAAAAAGCACAACCATCATGTGCCGTCTCTCTTTCCCTCACTCTTTCTCTCTTTTTCTTTCTGCCTATCTATCTCTCTGTCTCTCTCGCTCTCTTTCTGTTTCTCTCAGCTTCTGATTTGAAATCCAGTGGTCGGTTCTAGCCACTGTTTATATTTTTGTTTGATTTGTCTTTAGGAGATGATACCACAGTTCTTCTTCAAACAGACCATTTTATTTACAACAATTCATTTATCAGTTCAGAAATTAAACACGATCATTCCACTGGTTTGGCTTTGAACAATATCAGACCCATCAAAGTCGGTTCAGTATGGTTCTATTCCTGAAGCGAGCCATGTAACCGCAGCAGCTCTGAAACCCATGTTTAAGTTTATGATGTTTTTATTTTTCCTCATTCCTATTCTGGGTGATGTTGCATTCCCTGGCTTTGGTTCTCTCTGCCTGGTTGAGATGCGGAAGGAAAGACTACATTTTCTTGTGTTTATTTACTGTCAATTTCTCCAGCTTTTTGCTTGGACACAGTTGGAGAAAAAAAAACACCATATGTGTAGTGATGCACTGATGCCACCTACAGCCAATATCTTTTATCAACACATCTCACAATCTCACAAGTGCCGCTCTGTTTCATTTTTTTAACTTGATTTATTTCTGTGTGTGTTTCTTTATTCTTGTTTAGTATTTCCTTTTAAATTGATGTAGGTTTCTTTTTTTTATGTATTCATACTCATTCACCATGTTTGTTTCATTTATTGCCCTAGTCTATAATTGTGTGTGTGTGTGTGTGTGTGTGTGTGTGTGTGTTTAACATTAATTATAGTCCTTCCATTTGTGCACACAAGCACACTTACTGACATTTTTGTTACAGCGTTTTAATTCACTGTCCATGCCTGTCCTTTACACATTCCTTTTTTTCAATTTTAGTAATGCTGACCTACTTGCAGAAGAAATACAGGCTTATGATTGGTTTCGTGCAGCCAGTGACGTGAAAAAAATTGATATAACATGAGGAACCTTATTTCACAAGCTACAACAGCTCTCCAAAAAGTTTAAAGGGGCAGTTTGTCATTTTTACAGCAACTGCTGCCTGCTAGCAGTTAAGACAACTGACAAGCTTTTACATACTCTTCAACAAGCCCCACCCCTGTGTTTTATGAGTTGCCTTTTGTTAAGTAAAAGCTGGGAACTCATTTCCGGGCACGGAAAAAAATGAAGCCTATTAAAAAAGCTAGCAAGGGCGATCGTTTTTATGTTACTTATGAAATTAGACTGGTTTAGAAACCCTATATTACGTTGTAATTAAACAATACACAAGGGTAATTTGTCTTTTTATGTGTTTATTGGATGTAAACACATGATTACTACAAATTATTAAGCAAATTATAGCTTTAAATTAAGTGGCAAGTAGACAGCAGTCTTAGCTAGCTGTATTTAACTACTTTTATACATGATGTTTGTTGGTGAAATTCTTGTTTTGTTTAGGAAATGTATTGTTTAATTTTCTGAAGAGCTGTTGTAGCTAAGGGTGTCTTGGTTGCACTGAAATAATTATCATTCTTTTCTCTCTTGTGAGGAGATTTGGGTTATGGTGCATTCACATTGTGTCAGAGTTATAGAAATGATGAGCTTCTTACACACATCGTATTTAACTCATTAGGTGACAAGAACAAACTATGAACATCAGCATTAAAACACCCTACAATGTAATGTTAACTAGTGTTACTAATGCTTGTATTAATTAAAGATTTTTATAAAAATAATACCATTTAAAAACAAATAAATAAATCCAAATGATCCATTTGGATTAACCAATGTACATCATCAGAATGTAAAACTAAACTCAGTTTTGAATTGGCAGTAATCATTGACTAGAGTAAATTAGTAGCATTTAATTGTTGCTATATTGTGCAGGTGTATCTATCATTTTTTTTTATTTTCTTTTAATAATTAATATACCTGTTGACTTATATTGTTAGCATTATGTGTGGTTTAGCATTAAGTTTGTCCTGTATTAATGGTACTTAATGTGCAAAATAATGCAAATTTAAGGAACTTTAATACAAAAGTTTTACCCTGCTATAGACCTATAAAGTCCAGATTTGACCTAATTTACCTCAATTAGCATTTCTTTTAAACATTCCGTGAAAATATAATTTAGTCAATCAAAGACATGCTTTTTTTGGCATATACTTTACTATAGAATTTCCATTTTTCCCATGTTACTAATAGCTTGTGGTTTGCCTCTTGTGGGCATGTAGCTGCTTTTGTCTCTTTTAGTGTGGGCCAAGATTTGTTGACAAAAACAGTAGTATATAGCTGGCTAACTAGCTAAACACAAATTAAATCAGTGTGGTTAGATTTGTTACTTGCTAAAAATCATTGAATGATTTCCACAAGCGACACATTAACACATTTTCTGCTAGTTTTAGTAAACGGTTGCGGCATACTTCATCGCTTCAACACGGGGTTACTGTAAATTACTGTAATTCTGACATAATACAAATGCACTATAATCCCTGAAACCTCTCAACCTTTCCTGCAAATTTGTTCTCTCATGAAATATTAGATCTCCAAGTCATCGACTGCTCAGTATAAAATGCTCTCTCTGTGATGTAGCATCAAGTTATTTCCCGGACTTCATTTTTATAAAATGGTGTCCGGCATCCACACCTCCGCAGAGCTATTCCATGGCAATTCCAAGTTTACGATATGAGATTTTATCCAGCTGCCTGTTATGGTGCTGCTTAAGGCGAAATGTGGCAAAAGACAACATGGGATCAGTCAGCTAGCGCACTGTTATAAGCTAGTATTTAGTACGAGAACAGGACCTTGATGCATTGCTTACTGTGTAACTGTGTTGAAGGAATGCACCCCAGCGAGCTGATCCAAGGTCAGTCGACAAGTTTAGTTAACCCACTTTGTGCTGGGGTCAGCTCGCCAATGCTGTAGTTGTGGGAGTGAGAGTCTCTGCTGTCACTCTCCATGCTGCACTTTTATTTAAACACGTTTCCATCGTTTGTACTGTATTTAGTCTTTTTTTTTTTAAGTTCAAGAATCATTAATACATATTCCACATCTTTTAATCATGTTATTTGTGGTATACATTCTATGCATTGCTATCTTATGTCTTTATAACACAACCTTTATCCCAAAAAAGTGTATTTCTGGTCATTTGTAACATAACACTACAGTTTCGATCCCTTAACCTCAACAAAAACAAACCCAGATATTGATAGGTGACTGATGCAGTCACTAGAAATGTGCAATATTATAGCAGAAACTGAAAAATGCATATTTTTCACATGTATTATAATATAAGGAAACAGGAAATCCAAAAAAATTACAGCTGCATGATTGCTTAAAGTACATGTATTTATTGAGCTTAATATTTAAAAATGTATAACAGTAAAGTAAATGTAAAAAGATTTTTAAAATCTTTTTCTTTTTTTCATTTTTCATTTGCATTATTTTTCCCTAGTCCATTTTATTCCTAAAACATGTTTGGTAATTAAATTGCATTTTCTCCCCCTTAAATAAATAAAGACAGATAGTAAATGAACCCTGATGTCTTTGTGTCATCTTTGGACCTCATGAGTAGAGGGTTTTTTTGTGTTAGTTTATGAATTAGTATAATAATATAGTTTATAAAATTAATGTAAATTGATGCTCTTAGTGGATTTTTATATATATATTTACAGTACTGTGTAAAAGTCTTAGGCACATATAAAGAAATGTTGTAAAGAGGTTTTTACTATTTAAAAGAAAACCCCCACAATGAGCAGTAAACAGTAATAAAG
>JAOVVF010000019.1:6572181-6592433 GCA_028565595.1 Duopalatinus emarginatus
AAATAAATGTCTACAACAACATTTATACTAAACACCATATAGGGTGCCTAAGACTTTTGCACAGTACTGTATATATAAGGGGCAGCCACAGAACAGACAAATAAACAATAAACAAATAATGAGTGGAGGAATCAGCTCTATGGTGAAGGTAAGTTTTTTTCCAAAATTGAATATTCAGTTAACAAATTGTACCAGTGCTTTACTGATAATTTTGTTGTGTCTTTTGAGTTAAGTAAAATGATTTTTTTTTAGCCACAGATGTTTTGTGGTTGATGGAGAGAAGGGTCACCAAGCAAGGCTATGGTGGGAGAGAGTGGGAGAGCTGAGGCTGAGGATCTTGGATAGCTCTCCCATGACCTCTGACTAAAACTTTCTGACAAGGGGGCAGGTCCAGAATGCATTGTGGTAGTTATCTGTTATAGTTAGACAGTGTGTACAGGTGTTGGTGTCAGTGAAGCCCATCAGGTGCATTTTATGAGTGGTGATACGAGTTCTGTGTAATATTTTGTATTGAATTAGCTGTATTTTAGATTTGAAACCAGTTATTTTCGGTTTAAGTCTGACGTCCATTTGTCGGTTGGTAGTGAAGTGGTGTTGCCATGATGTGAGAAGAGTTTATAGATTTGGGAGAGTAGTTTCTTGGGTTTGAGTAAATTTATTTTCAGAAATAAAGGGGAGGTTGTTTTTTAAAAATTGTGAATATCAGTGACTTTTTTAAATAATCTTTTTGAGCTGTAGGTATTGAAATTGGCAGTTTGGTGGTAGGTTGTATGTCTGTCAGAAGGTCAAAGGTCATGAGAGAGCCATTACTGAAGAGCTTTCCTAGGCTGGTTATTCCTCTCCTTTTCTATGTTGCAAAGATGTTTGTTTAAGGTTTGTTATTAATAGTAAACATAGGGTTGTGCCGGATTTACACAGGGTGAGTAGCAGGTTAAAGATTTCATTTCCTTTTCACCAGGCAGAGAGACTAGTGTTTACTGTATTATATTTGAAGTAGTCATGGGTTTTGATTGATTTGTCTATAAAGATAATGTCTCGGGTGGTCAAGTCTTTGCAGATGGTTTGTTCTTATTCTAGCCAGGTATGACTTGAATGGTTGGTCCAATAGTGAATATACTGTAACTGATGAGAGAAAAAGTAATGGTGAATTTGGGGCATCAATCCTGCCATACTGATTTGGTTTTTGAAGGGTTGAGGCTTTTTTTTTTTTTTTTTTTTAACCTTTTCAGTAGAATGAATTTACGGCTTAATTCAGATAGGAGAACCAGCCCAGACGTGTGTTAACGGGTGTCATGGCAAAAAGGTAGTTGACTTTGGGAAGAATGTTCATTTCAACAGATGCAATATGACCAATTAAAGATAGTGGCAGTTTGTTTCATCAGTTGACATCCTCTTTGATGTTTTGTAGTATTGGTGTAAAATTCCATTTGAGTTTGTTGAGATATGGATATCGAGGTATTTGATGGATTGAATAGTACGTCTATTGGGTAAGTCCCCAACCTCAGCATCCCAGTCAATGTATGTGAGGGGCAGAATCTCAGATTTAGTCCAGTTTATGAAGTAGCCAGAAACCTTGTCAAAACTGCTTATAAGATTATGTACTGATGGAAGGAAAGGGAGGGAGCTGTTAAATATAGTAAAATGTCATCTGCATATAAGCTGATTTTATGGCAATGTGATTTGGTTGAATACCTGAGATGTTACTATTCTGTCTGATGGCTGAGGCAAGTGGTTCAATGAAAAGTGCAAAAAGGAGTGGTGATAATGGGCATCCTTGTCTGGTACCTCTGTTCAGGGTGAAAGATTTGATATTAATCCGGTGGTAATTACAGATGCTGAGGGTGAATATAGAATTTTAATCCAGTTGGTGAACTGGGGGCCGAAGCCAAAATGGTTGAGGGAGATAAAGAGAAAGGGTCAGCCTACCCTGTCAAACACCTTTTCTACATCTAAAGGTAATGCTATGGCTGGGTATTGGATCTTGGTGGATGTTTTGTTTGTGTATAGTTCTATTATATTAAACTCATCTCATGTTGTCTGTGGAGTGTCTCTGTTTAATGAATCCAGTCTGGTTGTATAAGTAAAAGAATTACAGATTCTAAACTTATTGCTGGGGCCTTTGACCTCTGTGGTTATTAAAGATATTGGACGGTAGCTAGAAAATTGTGCAGGGTTTTTGTTTGATTTAAGGATGTGTGATCAAGGCTGAATTCATGTGATGGGGAATCATGTTAAAAAGTGGAGGAGAGATAAGGGGCCAAAAGTGTTTATAAAAGTCTGCAAGTAAACCATCTAAACCTGGGGACTTATTGATGGGTATAAGTTGTAATGCTTTGTCCAGTTCATTTATGGAAAGTGGTATGTCCAGATAATGTGGATAACTTGGGGAGGGAGACACTCCTCAGAAATGTGTCAGCTTCAGTAAATGTAGGTCCAGGGTGTATAAATTAGAGTAGTAATTCCTAAATATTTCGTTTATTGCTGTGTGGTCCTGTGTTACCAATGGAATCTTCGACTGCAATGATGTTACTTTTTCAGTTTGTTGTTTCAGTTGATTTGTTAATAGCTTACTGCTTTTATTGCCAAATTCAAAATGTAGATGTCGGAGTTTGAGAAGTGTATGTTGTTTTTTTTAAGGAGGCAGTTGAGTTCATATTTGGTTTAAAGTAATTGTTTATTAATTGTGTTTGAAGGGGTTTCCATTCTCTTCGCCTCTTGCTCTTGTATTCTTGCAGTTTCTTCTTATTTTGTGGAGTATTATTTTTCCTGTTCAGACCGCTTTTGCCGTTTCCCAAAGTGTGCTAGCTGTTATGTCTGGCGTATTGTAGGTTTCCAGAAAAAAATCTTTTTTGAAGTATGTGGTTAAATCTGTGTCTTTCAGTAGAGATATATTGAATCACAATCTGGGCTTAGGTTGAGGTCTAATTCCTGTTGATAATTTGAGAGATATGGGGACATGGTCTGAAATAATAATACTGTAGATGTTCTCAGGCTCTGTTACTCTATGTATGAGTGTGTTATTAACAACAACAACAACAACAACAAAATCAATACAGGAGTATGTTTTGTGATATGCAGAGTAATATGTAAATTCTTTGTTATTTGAGTTGTCTAGTCTCCTTTGAGGTGAAAGAATACTAATGAATGGTCTGGTCTTACTGTTCTTCTGCTCAAAGACATGGCATTGGGAAGTGGTTTGGGGGAACAAAAGGGAAACAACTAACAGAAAACACTGAAGGGGTTCACTAACATTAACAACAACAATAAATAAATAAATTAATTAATTTTAATACAGCATCATCCTTAAAGGATTTATTATCATCAGTGAAAATGATTGTTGCATTGTTTGGGTTAATGTATTGGATTCAGCAGCTCGAGGTTGAATAATATGAATATTCTGATGGATAGTCTATTCAGAACAATTTGTGCACAATTAGTACTCATTAATTAACTGACACAATAAAGCAGTTAGCTCAAGGCTAACAAATTGTCTAGGGACTGATACAATTCGCCTATTGCTAGTGCACTAGTATGCAATATATCAGCCTAATGTTAGCAACTGACAACTGTTAGCCTCTCATGCTAATGTGCCAGTGAGCTTGGTTACTGGTTTACACAATACAGCAGTTGTTAGTCTAATGCCCAGAAAAGATTTTTTTGCTACAAATCTACAGCAAAAGAGTTCATAAATAATACACCGTGTATATTTTTTTTTAAATTATTTTATTTTACTATAAATATCTCTGTTACAATTGTGTTTAAGCATGTGGTGTAATCAACATCTAAAATTATTACTCAACCCCTTTCCAAAGAATAATTGATTATCAACAGCTCAAAATAATAATAATAATAATAATAATAATAATAATAATAATAATAATAATAACAACCCACATCCCCGGTTGAAACCTCCCATAAAATACAAGCCCTTTAAGTGTGTATGCTTACTGCCAATGAAACGGTTTAGACTGTACATAATCACAGATTTTTGGCAAAAGGAAAGTTCACAAAAATACCTTTAGCTACTGATGATGCATTTTTTGAACCAAAGGCAACTGGAGTTCATCTGTACAGAAAACACACACTGACCAAAAGAAAGAAAAAAAACTTTCCTCCAATATACACCTGCTTAGAACAGGTGACTGTGGTATCATTTACCTTTAAAATACTTAAATAGCTTAAAAATATTGCCAGTTTTTATTTTCATATAATAAAAAGACAGCCATAATATGCTTTCGCCACAAACAATAAAAAAGAAAACAAAATTCACAAAAGGTCAACAAAAATAAAATCTTCTTAAAAGATTAGTGTAACATTTATGAATAGATTTTTGAATACAGTAAAATAATCTGAAATTATAAGGTCAAAACAATTCAATCAATTCAAGTCTATCATTGCAAAATAAATACATTAATAAATAATAATAATAATAATAATAATAATAATAAAAAGAAGTTCACCCAGGTCAGCTTACACAATTGCACAGGTGCACTATAAATTAGTAATATTTATATATTAGAAAATTGTGTAGAAATGAAAGACTGCCTTATAGTCACTGCAAAGTGTTTCATGTGTGTCTGTGTGAGTGTGTCTGTGTTTGTACATCACGTCTCATTCAAACAAGAGGGAAGTAGAATACCTGAAAGTGAGACGTTTGTGGGGTTTTTTTTTTCCATTTGTATTGCTCTGATAGTGGAAGGATGGTTTCTCTGCTCAGGTTAAATCCACAAACAAGACGTTGAGTCATCAGGTTCTGGAGGTACCACAAAGTGGGGACTTATAGATAAATAAGGACCTGAACCTCTGGAATCCCCTTTGCTGATGGTGGTATAGTTTCACATGTAAATTGAAAAAAGGGACCAAGGCAGAAAGTTGTCGACTTGTTCATGTTCTGATTGTGTAATCGTGATCCACAATCTGCACACAGTCACTCAACTTTCCAAAGATCCCTCAAAAAATCCAGTTGTGGTGAAGGGAAGCAGCACAATCTCTGACCGAAGCTTTAAAATCTTCATTACAACAAAAAAACAGAGAATCAATAAAACATTTCAAAGCAAATGCAAAAACTGACTGCACAGGATATTCATACAGAAACATACAGTGTAGTTTCCAGTGTGGACTGGGATGATTTGGAGATGATCCAGAAAGCAGTTTTCTGTTCCAATAGTAAAAGACTGAGTGTCTATTGTGAAGATTTTTGATTATCTTGGTAATGCGAAATGTCTTGTAGTACTCATCAAGCTGTAACCTCTTGTCGTGATCATTTCTTACCTGTGCGACTAGATGAATTTTACTCCAGCAGCAGCTTGTGGCCATAGACTTTGGTGAGGCAGGATGATATCAAAATAAAGTCAAAAAAGCCATCACACCTTGATTTATGCTACAGGATTTTATCTAGTGGAGTTTTAGAGCACCCCTGTAATTTAGATCAGTGATGAGTCAATAATATAGTCTAGTCTTTTGAGAAATGTACCTTTGCAAAATTGCCACCCCAAGCACACCTCAAAAAAACCTGAAACTAGCAAGAAAATGCAAGCACTGGAAAAGGGAGACACGTTGTTCTCAGATAAATCCTCCTTTTCCTCCTTATCCGTTCCCAGAAATGGCTCTGTACATTTTAGACACACTGTCTGCATTAAACTTTGCAGAACTTCAGATTCAGATTGTTCAAATTGCTATAGATCAAAGCTCTTTTAGGTAAATTATCCCAGTCTGGCAACATATTAAATCCCCTGTCTGCAGTTCCTCTGCACTGCCTAGCATGGTGCAGCATGATTCCTGCCCCAATAGTTTTTTTATTAGCACTTATTGCAGTTTCTATTTTTAACCACTAAGTGCTGTAATAACTATGAGGTAAATGGGGCATCGAGCATGGTTCCCAATGACTATGACTTCTGTAAAGCTGAGAAAATCGGTAGAAAATCTGTTTATATCTGTCAAGTAATTTATAAAATCGGTGGTTACCCAAAGAGGTCATCTGTATTTGGTGTATGGAGTTGATATATATGGTGCGTCTCTGCCCCAACAGACAAGCTGCCATTGCTTTGGACAACTCAGTGTCCAAGTTAACACTAGTACTAGTTACATTCTTTAATTAAATATTTAGTCTTTATTCTACAAGTGGACACTTTCTAACTTTTACTTTTTTAACTATAATTCCGACTCGCTACTTCTTAAGTATAATTTTTCCAAACCGCCCCCCAGCCCCCCACCCCATCCAAGAGTATAGAGTACACGTGACAATACAGACTCATCAAAATATCAGTAGACATGATAATATGCACCAACTTGGTAGCTGTATTTGTATTATAACATGTTAGATATACTTTTCTTTTGCTTTTCACCTCTGATGCTTCTCATTCTCAGATGCATCTTTGTAATAAATGACTCTAGTTATGTGACTGATTATATAAAAGCATAAAACATAAAATTGACATAAAATTCGGATAACCTGTCATTTGAAACGAAAAAAAAAAAAAGAACCAAACACTTTCAGCAGGCTATAAACACTCGGTTCACTCGGACCTCTCACTGTGACACAGTGACAGCCACCTCAGTATGAAAAGCTCCCCATCTGAGATGCCCTTTATATATGTGTACAGTTCATAAAAATTGGAAATTCCAAAAAGGCAGGTTGAAATCCCAGTTAGGCCCATGTCATATTTGTGTGCGTGTGTGTGTGTGTGTGTGTGTGTGTGTGTGTGTGCAGGCACCAGTTTGTGGAAGTGCACCTGTGTGAGAACATGGACAAAATTTTAATCCATCTGCCCATTTGCATGCATGTTTAATGAAGTGCTGGCATGAATGCATGTGTGAGTGAGAGAAAGAAAGAATGTGTGTGTGTGTGTGTGTGTGTGTGTGTGTGTGTGTGTGTGTGTGTGTGTGTGTGTGTGTGTGTGTGTGTGTGTTTTCTCCACCAGAGGGCAGTGTGCTCCTGTAGACTCTAACTGCTTCCTCCATCAATCAGTTTGGCTAGGCTGTCTCTCAGCTCAGTCAGCTCGAAGATCTTGCCGTCGAGCAGCTCCAGAAGCGAGCGCAGGCTTTTGCGGAATGTCTCCTGTTCGGTGTGAGTGCTTTCCACGCGCTGCTCCAGCTCGGCTAGCTGCACTTCCAGTTCTGCTGTACGTGACTCCGTTTCCTACACACACACACACACATACACATATATGGGACAGGAGATCTATTCAGACAGTCTAATGTATTACAGTTTTCCTGAACTACTAGTAATTCAGTACCATTCAGGGCAGCTGAACACACTTGGAGCACAGCACTACGCTCTTCACTGAGTGAGAGACAATTCAGACAGCAGGACTAACTATGCTTTTATGATTAAAACTCAGTGTCACCTGACAATACACAATAGCGTCACTCAGAAGTTTGGCATCAGTGTCCTACTGGCTGTCTCTCAGAATCACATAATAAAAAAAAATCATCAATTTTCAAACCTGTAGTTTCTGGCTGACTGTGTCTTTCTGTGACTGCAACTCGCTGGCTTTCTCAACGTCTGCTTTTAGTCGTTCCAGCTCCTGTAACAATGAGATACTAACATAAAGTACATTTACACACTGTACACAATGTTTACATACAGCACACCTGTGTGAATCTCTGCTTGAGCCCTATTCTGAAATATTCTGTTATACACTGAAGCGCCAGCAATACTTGTACAATACTTATACAAACCTACAAGTCTAATACTTAGGTGCAGATATATGATGGGGCATGGACTCCATGAGCTTGTGAAAATATTCTATAGGTAATGAACAGCGTACTTCCTGCAGAACGGTCCACAATTCTGAGATCTGCTGATTTAGGTGGGAATGTTCCTCCAACCATAATATGGTGTCTCTAGACGTGTTTCGTCAGAAAGGAGACACATGTAGCGTTCATCTGTCGCAGATGTTTGTGGAGGTACCAGGGGTCCAACGGAATGCCAACTGAACAACCTCATAACATAGATCTCTTTATATACACACTGGCAGACATAACCAATAACATGCGTAGATGGAGTTGCTATGTATTTTGCATAGGTTTATCTGTACCATTTCTTCTGGCACCACGCCAGCTTTAAATACTCGATTCTGATTGGTCAGAAGGTATTGCTAAAGGCATCACTGACCTTTGTTTTGTGGTGCAGCCTTAGTCGCATCAAAATCAAATTCCATTTATATGCCACGCAAATGCTATTATACATACATTCCATACATTTTATATGTTTATAGTTACATTTACATTAGTAGTCAGTTGTTTATAGTAAAAGTGAAGTGATTGGCCTACTGCACTAGCACGCAGAGGAATCTGACCTCAGCATTTAACACATCTGTGCAGTGAAACACACATACTAGTGAACGCACATGGTGAACACATTTCCAGAGTGGGGAGCAAGCCCTATCATGGTGCCTTGGAAGTGGTTGTGGGGTTAGGTGCTTTGCATAAGTGTACTTCAGTCATGTATAGGGGATCGAACTGGCAAACTTCCGCTCACGAGACCGGTTTCCTTACTTTCCCGTGTCGGAAAACTTAGGATTTATCTTTGGAGATTGGAGTCTATCTATATAAATCTTACACAAACAATACAGGCAATTTCACCATATGAGAGATTACAGTGTCTGTCATACATGTCCCTGTAAATGAGCTGTTGCTATAGAAACGATGATGTGCTAGAAGGGATTAATATAAGCCTGTAATTTGCAGATGCACTAATGTCAAAGCTGCTGTTTCAGAAATATAATCAACTCCTTCTGACCAATCAGAATATAATAACACTGTATACAGTCCAAACACAGAAAGAGCTTCAGGTGCATAAGACTCAGTCACACCTCCTCCTTGGCCTTTAGCGCTGCCTCCAGCTCCTCTATCGTCTGATTCAGTTCTGTTTTTTGGTGTTTGATTCCTGTCGTCTGCCCGCTGACACACTCCAGTTCTGTCACCTGGTACACACACACACACACACACACACACGCAAGATTAAAGCAAAGAATTACATCTGGACACACCATTTGTCCTTCCTCTTTCTGCCTCAATGTCACTCTGATCCTGTCATGCTGCAGGGAATTAAGGTTTTTTATGTCTACCATTAATTTTCAGTTCACCTACTGGCTCTAAAAATTGATCATCCATGAATCAAGTGCATGACTATTAAATCCTCACCTCTCACCAGAGAAATTGTTAACCGCCCACAGTCCTGTTACCACCACATGACACAGTGCAAAAAAAATCATGTGACAATAAACCAAATATTTATTTAACTTATAACTTATTTCTACAGATTTAACAAATGTATTTAAATTCACTTGGTCTGGTTTGGTGGGTTCGACATTTGAATGATTCTCATCCAGGTTCATAAGGTTCCACCCCCAGGTGGCAGGTTCCAGGTAATTTGTACTAGTAATAAATAAATAAATGACTACTGCACCTTTAATAATCTTCTAATATCAAATTATTTTTGATTTGTTGTAATCTTAACAAGAAATCCACCGTGGATCCACCTATCCACAACTATGTTTATGATTTTAACTTATTTAACTTATAATTAAATTGTATTTTTTTTATTGCTCTGCTGTTGTTGTGGATGTGGTTGTATTCAACACTAGCCAATAAAATTGCTCATTTTGCTGCAGTAACTCCCAAAATTGCAGAAATACCAAACCAACATCGATTATTTTAAAATTGCAACTATTTTGTTACTTTATCAACATTTATTTCCTGTAGCCTCCAATGTTGAATTTACACAAAGGTCAAAGAAATAAATATCTTTTACATATCTGTCTGGAAATGATATAGAAGTCAGATAATAAGCAGTCTTTTAGTGTAACCAAATGTGACAAAAGCAACAGTACATTACAGTTCATGCTCCAGTTGCTTCTCCGTATGTATATATTCCAGCAATCACCCTCGTCCTGTCTCACCCTTTTATGCAGTCTCTCTGCCTCCTCTTGATAAGCTGCTAGCTGCTGCTTCCACTGTTTAACATTGGCTGTAGACTCAAGCAGGGCTGCTGTTAGCTTGGCGTTGTTGCCCTTCAGCGCCGCCAGCTCGGCCTCCCAGTGCTTATTGATGTTAGTCGAGCTGCTGGAATGAAAATACCGAAAAAAAAGCTGGTGTTAAACGTTGCCATTGATGTGTTGCGATACAGTTTTCATTCATGTAAGTGGAATTGCGAATGAAGTTCCATGTGAAATCTAGATGGTAAGTTAACCACTCTGACAGTAATGTGCTGAAGTTCACACGAGCTGTAGGTGTTCGGATGTTAGACGAATGCTAAAATCACAGCCTTCTTGCTGAGCTCTGTATGTGTGAGGTTGTGAAAAAAACCCACTTCTGAATAGTTTCCCTGTAAACCAGAAGAATGGAAACTGAGAGAAGATATTTCAGTTGTTTTTCTACAAAAATGAATGAAAAAAACGTATCTTTATGGTGCACAGATATAACCTATATTAAATTAATAGGATATAGTGTATTCATATAGAATTTCATTCTTTCAAATAATTACTTAAGTGTGATATTTAAGTATAGCTTTTCACAAGCACAGGTTTAACAAGGTGGAAATACATCAAAATTAGTAATCAAACCATATGGATTGCCTGTGTCATACTGCCTAATACAGTGGTTTTCAGCTTGGCGTGAAGCAGAGCTGGGGGTTCATGATTATTATTTTTAAACATTACGTTTATGGGCCCAAGCACCAAAGTCATCTAGTTTCTAGGTAGTCCCTAGTTCTCAGTGTTTGCAGTCTTATATGGTGTTTTCTCTCTAATCTAAATATGTTTGACAGCACACTCTGTATAACGCACTGTTTAATTATTTAAAAAGCCTAAATACAGACCCACCAGTCCTGACTGTCATTACTACAGTAGAAACAGTTCTCAAAAAACTTTACTCTTGAACCACTAAGTGAAGTATTCTGACTTTGAAGTGGCCTTCATGCAAAATGATTTAAGTGCATTTTGATCCATATTTAATGCATATCTAACACAGACAGGTAATTTCCAGCTTGACTGTACCCCAGGGATCAGAGAAGCGTGTCAATAATGCATGATGGCATGAACTGTGGCAGTTTTATTTGAAATTCATGTGGTACGAGGTTACAGCTTTTTTATATGCAGTAAAGAGCTGTACTTCTCTGTTGTGAAGGTTTTTCACATTCTATCGCATCCCTATTATCACTGGAGAAGTTGTCCAGGGTTTAAAAAGGACACGTGAAATAAGAATGTTTGGTTAACATATGTTAGTTCACCCCAGGCAGTCAATTTGTAATATTGTTCTCTCTCTTTCAACTCAATAGATGCATCTAATTTTTTGTCATTCTTTTCTGTATGATTGTCCGCACTGATGTGTAGTAACTCTGTCCCCAGATCACTGATGTTTACCTGTGTGGGAACGGCACTGCATTGGTCTCAGCTCGAGGCTCCGAGTTTTGTGAGGCATCGTGTGCGATACGTTCGTCGTCCGTCCCGTTGATACTCTCAGGGGTCAAAGGTGACTGCAGGTCACCCGTAGCTGATTCCTGTCCGAATATAAAAAATAAAAGATTAGTGCAGACTTGTGATTATCTGTAATGACTGATGGGACTGAGTTGGTGAGAACTGAATTTGGTTCACATGCTCTTATTCACCAGCAGTGTTTAGCTACAGAAACAGGTGGGCAAAATGCATGAGGAATAATGAGTGGTGTCTGTGAAAACTTTGGTCGTGATGGGGTAATCATCACTGAGATGAGGGTGAATGTTTAAACTAACATTCACACCAGAATGTGAAAAGTCACTTGTGTCACTTGTTAACTTGCTCTCGTGGGCGTTTAAAAACCGATCCTGATTCCGCTTTGTATGTTTGCACTGTCCAGTGTTGTTTAAGCTCAAACAGATAACAGTATTTATATATCACTCCTAAACTACTTCTAACTAGCTAAACACAAAACACTGTGATAAGTTGTTGTTTGATTTACATGTTACATGCTAACATGCTAAGCCTCATGCTAGCTTCGTTGACTGATTAGCGGGGCAAGCTAACTGTACTAGCTATGTACTCTCACTAGATGCATCTCTGTACGTTTCTTTCAGGCCTAACTTGTCTTTCTAATCGCTCTATACACATCTAATCAGTTTGTATTTAATGACCGAAAGCGCAGTTACAAGAGTTTTTCCTTTATTTTGTATATTTTGTATATCAGCCAGTAAATGGGAACTTATTGCAGGTAGGAACTAAAATTTAACGGGGACATGAAGAAATGTTAGACCATACGCACCATAGGATTGATCTGGTAATCATTTTAGCCAGTTGTCTGGATGAGTTGCTTTACTGTATTATAATAAATTTGTATAGAATTAAATTAATCTCAGTTCATATGGCATGTGCCATGTTATAGTTTGCTGAAAACACACCTGTAATGTTGTGAACATGTGTAGGAAATGAATGTTCATCATTGCTTTGTTCGCTACGATAATATGTACATCATGGTAATATGTTGTGGTCATATGTTGCATAGCATAGCACAAGGTCCTGGTTGAGTAGCTATTACTAACAGAAACTAATATTAGGAAAATCAGTGGTATAAAGGGATATGGTACAATATGGTGTATTGTACCACTGGTCAGCTATATTGTCATATTCGTCATTACATTATAACAAATATTTATTTATTTGCAACATGTCTCTACGACTCAAGAAACATGCATACTGTAACCATAACAACATTTATTTACACTCATAGCTAATATTGGCCAATTTCCTAGATTAGTCTTCCTAGATTTCCTAGATAAGTCTAGATTAGACTTATCACTATCAGTAATACAGATGCCATAAAGAGTGACGTAACTGTAGTGATGAGGAGATTATTTGTTAGCATTGAAATCAGAAATTCAAACGGAATTGACTTGATTCTTAAACATACTTCTTGTTAATACTAGCTATATTGCAATATTGCAATGCAGTGAAATACTTTCAATTTAGCAGAAACATAGATCTTCTAATATTTGCTCACTAAATATGTTTGTCTCAAATGTAACCTGATTTTTTGTACGTTTGACACAACTCAGCACTTTTCTGAAATCTTTTTCGAACTCTTGAAACTCAGCTGTGAATAAAAATGGCAACAGCAGCGCTTTCTAAAATTCTGTTGGCTGGCAGTTGAGAAGTAACACCAACCTGCTCTCCCCTGAAGGTGATCTTAGAACAGTCTGTTATTTAACCTCTCTTAATTTCTTTAATTTCGTCCACCCAGTTATCTGGCTTACATTAAATCTATGTTAAGACGTCGTGCATTTATAGTCAACTGCTTGTGCAATGTCATAAGACAGCGTGGCGGTACTGCTACTCTCTACTTCTTTATTTGAATAGACAGACTGTCATGATTGCCCAGTATCACACAGTATCACGGTTATTATTGTCAGTGCAAGAGGAAAATAGGCCAATTTTGCCACCCAGAGAGCCGGGTCAATTATCCTCTCTTCCACTGGCAGCTGTGGCATGGCCGGGTTTCAAGCTGACATTTAGCGACAGGATAAAGCCACTGCTGTTCACACTCCATTCAGATGAATGATAATTAAATTAAGATAAATTAAATAATCACAAATGTGGGTATAAAAATATATCTATTCCAGTGGAACTCAGTGGAGATCTTACCTTTAATTATGTACAAGTTTTATGTGGCACTGTAGCCTGATATCTGGGCTTTAATTTCAGTATTGAGAATTAGTTTTAGTGTTGGTTTTGTTGCCTTGTAGCGTAAAAGATGGTTTTTGTTATCTTGTAATGTAAAGCTTATCTTGGGTCTTATATCGTCCCATCCTGGCATCGGTAGCACTGATATAGAACTGCAGTAACAGATTTTGACCCTGATTTTTTAGTTTAAAAAAATACAAGTGCAAATTTGAATGTGCAATAGGATAAACTACATGTCCAAATTGTAGTGATTCATACAGAATAACTGTGTATAACATAATATGTAAGAACTGAAGATTAACCTGAACAGTATCATGTTAATTACCAGCAGTGAGACTATGTAATATGAGTAAATTAATTTTACAATGTAATCATTATACATACATGTGTATATCTTGATAACAGGGTAAATTTATATTTTATATTTATATTTTTTTATATTTATTTATATTTTTAAAATTGTTCTGTGTGATCCTAAAATAAGAAATCAGCATTTTGAGAATATGTCTGATTGGCCGTAATAATTGTAAGACTTAGTTCATGGTATCATTTTTTCTTCACCCGGCCGAAACAGGGTTTGCACATTTAATACACACCCTTAAGATGAATTATTTTGTGTTTGCAATCGTGACTTCTGGGTTTATTCATACCATATTGTGGGTGGTGTACTGATTCCACCCCCAAATATCATTCTTTTGGGTAGATAGACAATTCACATTTGCTTATGAGAATGACACAGCTTTGTTTTTGTGACTGTTCATCCTCAAACCTTAGTGGATCATGAACCCTTTAATATAATACACTGCTGAACAACCTAGCTGAGTGCTTTCAACGTTAATACACCAAGCATTTACATGAGTGTGATGATTAGTGTATGTTCACTTTATATTACAATTAGTTTATTTGTTTGTTCACACTATGTTAATAAAATTAAAATACAACAACATTATTACAAAAATGTTAGCATACTGTATAGTTTACATTACTGTAATATACTGATGACTGTTAAATAGTACTGAAGATGATTCTGATTTCCTAATTTCTTGCAGTGTTTTAAAGTGAAATTTCTGCTGTTAGTCCTTTAAGACTGTTTTTGGCTCTTGCTTACCTTTTTAGCGGCCAGAGTCAAGTCCCGTTTGTGCTTGAACTGGATAAGGGGACATTGTTAGAGGTGTATTAAAAAGAAAAAACGTTTATAACTAATCAATGCGATCTGTCACATCTTTTAAAGAGGCTTCAGACAAGACATGGTTAAGACAAGCTGCTTCGGATAGTTTTAGTGGTTAATTGAACAGCGAGATGAAGGACTATAGGTTTATTTTACACCGGACACTGCTAGATAGAGAACAGAGGACGATAGACAGGGTTGGTTTAACGATGCTGGGATTTGGCAATGGGTTTAGTGAGAGCCTGTACACTTGTGTTAATCACATAAGGAAGGTTTAGTTTGATGTTACATGGCTCGGGTGGATGTTTTATGTTGAAGGTCGGCATGTTTGGAGGTCCTGAGCGGATGTTTGAGTGCTCTGATGGAGGTAGTGGGTTTGGCAGAAATGCTTTGGGTGGGTTACTGCAGGGAGAACGGAGGAGTTAGGTGCCATCGCACCAACGCCATCCTTACCTTTGAAGATGCCAATGCCAGTTTGCGCTTGAAAGATTTGGATGATGATGTTAGAAGTCAAAGATTATGTAAAATGTAAAGTCAAAAGGAAAGACTGATAGTTTAAATAGAGGTGTTGGAGCTAGGTGTGTGCATGTGTCGGTGCATGTGTGTGTGATTTACCTGTGAAGGAGTACTAGTCAGCTCCATCTTCTCCTGAGATTTCTCCTTTGCTAGCCGTGCAGCTTCTTTAAACTCTGCAAATTTTTCCGCAAACTGAGTAAAAAAAACAGAAAGACTTAAAAAATGTAGTTCCTACTGACTCAAAACAAAAGTTTTGTAGGGGCTGTGGGGCCAGGTCCCACCAGAGCTTGCTGTGGAACAGTGCATGACATGATCAATAACTCATCATGTGTAAGAAGTAATAACTATGTATATTTCTTCATAAATAATATTGTTTTATAATATTTATTTCATATGACAAGTGAAAGTAAACTATTTTGCCTTACTGTGTTTTGCACACAGTAGGAATGTGACTTCCGCATTTAACCCATCCGTGCAGTGAAACACACACACACCAGTGAACACTAGGGGCAGTGAACACACTTGCCCGGAGCGGGGGGCAGCCCCAAACCATGGCGCCCGGGGAGCAGTTGGGGCGGTAGGTGCCTTGCTTAAGGGCACCTCAGTCGTGTCTTGCCCTGGGTGGGGATCGAACCCGTGACCTCAATGGTATCATTGTCAAATATGTTCCAAATATCTTCCTGTACCTGTTACAGAAAGGCCAGTACTTTCCCTAGCAGTCTACTGGATGAGCATTGGGTTGGCCTGTCAGTGGTCATCTAACCAAATGAGCAGTTCAAAACAGCTGTGCACATATGTGACACACTTTCAATAATAAACTGTGGGGTACGATTACATTGGCCCCTGTGCTCAGCTCAGGCAATAAAAATTACTAGATTTACACAAGCATCCTAAGCATCATGTATCAGCATTTCTACACAGCACAGTCACAGTCATCACTAGCCACTAATAATAGCAAGACAATATAATGAATCAAGTTGGCAATTTATCAAATGCTACATTGAAAATGAATTCATGCTTAGATTGGTGGACTGAGTGAAAGATCATCAATTCATTTTTTCTTTTCAGGCAGTGAACTATGACTATCTCTAGTTAACTCTGTTTTACATTATTACAAGCTGTGTTATTATGGCTGTAGTTTGAAGGCACAGAAAGCACTGGGGTTTCTACGAGTTCTACAGTTGCAGACTACAATGACTGTATACTGCTTAGCAACTTTGGATTTGTAATCTGGTGCTGTATAGCAACATAATATACCAGTTTTGTGAGATCCAATGTTATTGGTGATGTCACTTATATTATGGGCTGCACTTCTGATAACTGCGCATTGTTGACTTCATTGATGAAGTCTGTTTGTGTTTGGACTCACTGAGCAAGTAGGTTTGTGTGTAGTTTCACTAATGGGTCGGATGCTGCCCTCTGGCTTTCAGTGACTTTTATTAGTTTTATTCACTGGACTAATTAGTAGATGGCAGATGATATTTTTGAAATTGGGATGCACGGGTCAGTAAAAACAAACCAAATAAAGTACATCATAAAGCCATCAAACAATGCAGTCACACAGTTTTGAGTGACATTGAGAGAAAATAAGGATGTTTATTTATTTGTGTGATGCTACATGATCACGTGTTGTGTTTTAGTTAACTTGACGTGGAAAGTCAATCTTTTTGAGCTTCAATATAAAAATTATGAAAAATTTTGGACGCATGTTTTGTTAGCAACACGCTAGCCATCTAACAACTATAGACATTTAGTCTATACATAGATAAGTGATATTTAATTTAATTTTATTTGTTTTTCCCCATTTGGGAAAATTTGACATTGAACTTGTACTTGTTTCTTTCTATTCATCTGTAATAATGCACTAGACTAGAGAACAAGCTCACTATATGTTTTATTAGATTAGATTATTGGATTAGAAAACACTTTTTAACCCTAGTCAGTACATAGACCTTATACTGTATTTGGTTACAGGTTGTAACTTGTCATTTCCAACCACCAACTTGGAAAAAAAACATTTAAAAATCTAAAAATTCCTACTCTGTTACTCAGTATAGACTCATCAGCTCATCAGAGTTCAGCAAATGATATCAAAATATGTGGTTGCTCACTGCAGGTTTTGACAACATACATTTACAACATTTAGCAGACGGTCTTATCCAGAGCACCTTACAAGGTTATTGGTATTACAGGTAGGCCAAGATAGTGTTAGAAGTCTTGCCCAAGGACCCTTATTAGTGTAGCACAGACTGGCTTCCCAGACCAGGAATTGAACCCAGGTCTCTCACATGGGAGCCAATGATGTTACCACTGTACCACACCAACCACAATACATGACTTATCACAGTTAGCTGGCTAGCTTGTTGCAAACAAAAAAAAAAGTTTTTTGGTCTCACTTTGCTCAGGTGACCCTCTGATGAGAAGCCAAGGCCGTAGACGGTGTTGGCCCTGCTGTCTGCCCACTGGCCAAATTTCTGCGAGGTCTTAGTGAACGTCATGTTTGGGGTGATGGTGCTGTTGATGATGGCCTGAGGAGAACAAACAGCAGTAGCACAAATGATTACAACACCACATATTCAGAACCGTATAAAGAACATTACAGTCTGCTTTAATTCTTCTGAGGACAAACCGAGTAAATGAGTCTTAAAATTAGACCACCTTGTTATTAGAAGATCTACTACAGCATAAGCAGGTAATTGAAAAGGGCTCTTGAGATAAAAATTGTATTTATCAAGAAATATATACCTGCAGCGTTTCAATCGTCTGTGTGTGTATATGTGTGAGAGAGAGACAGAAAGAGAGACAGAGAGAGAGAGAGAGAGAGAGAGAGAGAGAGAGAGATGAAAATTGCATAAGGCATAAATTACATTTTAACACATGTAGCTGTGGATAAGTTGCCTGGGGAAACGGGTCCTTGGTGATTCTGTGTGTGTGTGTGTGTGTGTGTGTTGCTCAGAGGCTGTGGTTACATCCCAATTGATTAGACAACAGGAAGCAGTCAATAAGGTGAGAACGTCTATGGAACTATTGACTCTACTGTGTATGTGTGTGTACGAGAGAAAGAGTGTGTGTGTTTAGAGAAGGCTTTGTATAATAAGCTGTTGTTGCTGACCACATTTGGCATTTTGCAGACTGTACGTATTGTGCGTGTGTGCGCGCACACACACACACACACACACATACACATACACACACAATCCAGAACCTATATGCACTTTTTGTTTTGGCTTTTCTGTAAGTACTTGTTTTCCCACCAAAGAGAAGATGATGGCTGCGTTGTGAAGGTGATGTGTGTGTGGGTGTGGGTGTATGTTTGTGTGTGTGTGTGTGTGTGTGTGCACGGTCATGTTACGCAACCATGCTTTCCAAAATATCTTCTCCTCTTATCCCAGCCTTGTCTAAAATAACTTCCATGCCACCCCCATAGAACTCTCTAGTGTGTGTGTGTGTGTGTGCGTGTGTGTGTTTGTGTGCATATATAAGTGTGGCAGGATGAAACAGAGCTTCATCTAATGTTGCTTTTTTTCTATCGGACAGTGCGGCCATGTACAATAGGATCTGTGTGCAACTATGTTGTTTATTTTCCTACAAGTGCACATTCCTTCCTTTTTGGTATTAATTTCTATAGTTATAACATCAAAAGTACAACTAATCAACACTGTTATTACTTTTTATGCTATTTATAATATAACTGCTTTGTGTTGGTACATGTGACACGGACCTTTGATCCGTCCAGGCTGATAATGCGATAGACGTTGCGAGTGCTGTCATAGAAGTAGGACACGGTGACGGCATGCTTGCTGGTGGGGACCCAGTTCTTTTTGGTGTTGGGGTCGATCTGGAAGACGTGGGCTCTGGTGCTGAAGATGGGCTGCTCTCTGTTGCAGCAGAGGGGGAGAAAAAACAAAAAAGGAATTATTAATAATTATTGATAATTAGGAGATGAAATGAATCAGGGTGCTGTCCTGCATGGGGAAAAAATTTAATTATAGGAAAATGCAACTAATATTTCTACATTTTCTTTAGATTGTAGAATTCAAGACCTTCTGTTTCATTTTTATTTTTTTGTGTGTGTGAATGGCAGCTGTGTCGCTCTGCATGAAACAGAAACAGTGTTCTCGTCATCACACTCTGTGCCAATGTGGCAGATTGAACTGACCAATGAAATGATCTAACTACAAAGTACCACGTGACACAACATGCGGTGTGATGATGCCAACAAGATCTCTAATAGCGTTGTGTGTATCTGCAGATTCACTCAAACACTTTCTGCTTGTGAGTCTTTAAATATCATCAGTCTGTTTATGAACTGAGTACAAAAACGCAGTGTTGAAAACAAGTGCATCATTTTCCTCCTCCTGCCGTGTGTGTGTGTGTGTGTGTGTGTGTGTGGTTTCATTTATTCTGGATTAGTGAGTCAGTCACCTAGGGTACAAAGCTGAACTCTTTAGATGTATGTAATACATAAGCCACATAAGAATTTGCTAGTAAATGTAAATAATCAATGACAGCATGTTGTCAGTTTATTCATTATAAAGAATAAGACATAATTGTTATGCATTTATAGTTATAGGAAACTAATTTCTTTACCAGCTTGTCTCCTATGTTCTCTTGATGGTAAATGTATCTTATGGCAATGTGCTTGTTTTAAGATTTAATCACAGATATGCTGCTGCTTTCTTTGTGAGCTACCAATCAGGTTTTGTTGTATGTAACCTAACCTAACCTAACTTAACCTAACTTAACCTGACCCAACTTAACCTAACCTAACCTAACCTAACCTAATCTAACCTAACTTAACCTAATCTAACCTAATCTAACCTAACCTAACTTAACCTAACCTAACTTGACCTTACCTAACTTAACCTAATCTAACCTAACCTAACTTAACATAACCTAATTTAACCTAATTT
>JAOVVF010000019.1:6618556-6645133 GCA_028565595.1 Duopalatinus emarginatus
TAAATGCGGAGGTCACATTCCTTCTGTGTGCAAACACAGTAAGGCAAAATAGTTCACTTTCATTCATTCATTCATTTCAAGTATATCAATTAATAGTATATACTGTATAATAGTATAAAATTTTAGAACAGTACTGGCTTTGAATCAGTTCATATACAAACATAGCACTGACCACACTACTACTGTTTTGCAGTAGTAATCATTAGAATTAGAGTTAGCTGGCTGGCGTATTGCTATACTACGCACTTTAGTCAACAAGCTAGCTTAATGCTAAGCCACATATTATAGTCCACTTCCTAGCCTGTCGCTGCACTACTCGCTATTGCCTACTAGCCAGTGTGCTGAAAAGTTACCCATTATAGTTCACTGGTTAGTTTGCTGCTACGCTACTTGTTATTATATACTGGCTACCCTGCGGCTAATCTACTCGCTGTTATCTACTGGACAGCTTGTTGCTAAGCTCCTCATTATTGTCACCTGCCTATAATTTGTTGCAAACTACTCAGTATTGTCTATTGGCTAGCTTGTTTCTAAGCTACTTAATATTACCCACAAGCTAGCCAGTGGACAGTGGATAACTTTGCAACAGGCTAGGCAGTGGATAAAAGTGCGTATCCTAGCAACAAACTAGCCAGTGGACAATAGTGAGTAGCTTAGTAACAAGCTAGAAAATGAACAATAGTTAGTAGCTTTGCAACAACCGAGCCAGTGGACAATACCAAATAGTGTACAGCAAGTTAGCCAGTGGATAATAGCAAGTAGCTTAGAAACAATCTAGCTACTGGATTAAAGCGAGGAATAACCTAGCAACAATTTAGCCAGTAAACACTAGCAAGTAGCTTAGAAATTGATTGGACTGTTTGCAAACTACTTGGTATTTCCCACTGGCTAGCTTTTGCAAACTACTCTGTATTTGTGCGATGGCTAGCTTGTTGCTAAAGCTTTTTGTCGTTCTACAAGTTTAGTCTGAAATGTTGCATCAAACTTTGAAGTTCACTGCCACAGAACAAAACAAATAACCTCTCAGGCTAAGTGTGGATAGGTTTTTACGAGCTTTATGTTGTGAAGCAGCACACAAAGACATCCACGTCTGCACCCCCATCACACTTCACACGTCATACAGCCAGAGGTGGGAAAGTGACGGTATTACAACTTGAAAATTATCACATTTCCAAGTCTCTGTAAACGCAGCATGATGTTAGAGGACGTGGGCGGTGCTTCTGGGGTGTCAATTCAAAATCAGAGAGTTCAAGCCACCTGCACAAATGGCAATTTTTTTAATTGTGAAAAAGACTTTTTTTTTTATTGTGTGTGTGTGTGTGTGTGTGTGTGTGTGTGTGCGCGCACGCTTAACTCACAGCAACACACTCCAGTGCTCTTACACTAAACATGTAACAGATGAAAGGTTTACAACCGGCTGAACAAAATCTGTTCAAGGTTTATCCTAATAATTATCTAAAATATTATATAATTATGTACTTGTAAGGCTTGCCTGAAATGTTCACTTATACCATTAGCTGAAGTCTTGGTTAACAGCATGAACCACAGTATTAAGTGACTTAGGCATTTCGATTGCCTCTTCAACATACTCATTTTTTCTCTTCCCAGAACTTTGGAGAAGATTGGTCTGGCTTTCACACTAAGTCATTCGCTTTGTTTCCTTCATGTCTGTGAAAAAGTGAGATCTCCACACCTCAGAGTAAAAACATTTTTACCTCCATGGTGATTAGATTCAGAGTTTATTCACATACGCCCCAATCAGAAAAGATGCTATTAACGTTAGCATCGGCTAAATCAATCCACTGTGCACATAAAGTATCCTGGATGCTGTCCGACGTGTTACACTTGTTTATTGCACAGCAGCACAAGCATTTTATAACCTGACTGGCTAGCTTGTTGCTAAGCTAACCTACTTACTATTGTCCACTTACTAGCTTGTTGCTAAGCTTCCCACTATTGTCCATTGGCGATTGTTATAAGTTACTCACAATTGTCCACTGACTAGCTTATTGCTAAGCTACTCATTAGTGGCCACTGGCTATCTTATTGCCAAGCTACTCATGATTGTTCAATGGCTGTTGTTATTATTATTATCTCCACTTTCTAACTTAATGCTATGCTACTCAACATTGTTCAGTGACTAGCTTGTTGCTATGCTACTCACTATTGTCCACTGGCTATTGTTATAAGCTACTTACAATTGTCCACTGGCTAGCTTGTTGCTAAGCTACTCGCAATTATTCACTTGCTAAATTATTGCTATACTACTCACAATTCTCCACTGGTTAGCATATTGCTAAGCTGGTCATTATTATCGACTGGCTAGCTTTTTGCTATACTACTCACAATTCTCTATTGTTTATTAAGCTACTTGCTACTGTCCACCAGCTAGCATATTGCTAAGCTACTCATATTGTTTACTGGATAGCGTGTTGCTAAGTTACTCTGGACTGTCCACTGGCTAGCTTGTTGTTAAACAACTTGCTATTGTGCACTGGTTATCTTTTGCTAAGCTACTTGCCATTGTCCACTGGCTAGATTGGCGCTATATATATATATATATATATATATATATATTTGTTTGTTTGTTTTGTATTTTTTCTCGGCATCATCTCATAATATTATACGCCAAATCCACCATGTCCACATGCTGATGCTAACTAATCATTCCTGGTTTTGCAAGATGTCATAAAAGTTTCTGCGTCCAAGAATGAAAAAAAAAAAAAAAAAGTACGAGAGGTGATAATAAAAAAGCTCAGTGTTTCACCAACCAGGCTGGTGACATGCCCAGAGCAGCAGAAAAGCACTACCAACTCCAAGTCTCTCACATGTTCCTTAACAACCTGGCAGCTGGAAGACATCTGATTGGAAAGCCATATCGCCGTGGCGACATCACTGCGGCGGTATATTTTTAACCCGCAGTAAAAGACAACGGAGCCGGGGTTTTGGTGTCAATCAGAAAGTTTGGCTTGCGGAGTGCTGATGAGGCCTGCGAGTTTCAGAGCCGTGACACATAACAGAGTCAAAAGGGAAGTTTCCAGCACAGATTAACTCACTAAACTTTCTAATAGCTTCCTACTTCCAAGCTTTGCTCCGGGAGAAAGAATCACACTGCTTCATCTCGTCTGGAAACACGCAAACATGCAGCAACCACACAACATTAAGCAAAAACACTAAAAACTCATTGCCCCCCCCCTCCCCCCAATCATTATAAATCTCTTGTCATCTCCTCGGAACATGATGCTAATGACGAGCCATGAACACAGACAACTTCAGAAATATTAGCATCCCTCAAGTTAAAAAAAAAAAAATACAAATAATCGTATACTGGGAAGTGCCAGAAAAAAAAACCAAAAAAAAAAAACGGTACACCAGTCTAATCCTTGGTAGGTCCCCCACAGGGCATGGACTCCACCAGCTTGTGGAAATATTCTGTATATAACGAACACCAGACTTCCTGTAGAACGTGCCGCAATTGTTATATTCTGATGGTGTAGGATTTCCGTGTTCCACATCGTGTTGCATGACATCCCGGATGTGTTCAATAACGTTGAGATTTAGGTGACGTAGGGGTGAAATGATGATGGCAAAACCCTAACCTCAGACGAGTATTTCTTTAAATATATGTTTTGGCATTTTTAGACACATGTGATGGTGTATTGTCTTGTCCATTTTGACATTTTGTACTATACAAAATTCCCCAGATAGCAAATGAGTCATGGCCCAGATCAGGCCCACATTCAACACCTCATCCAGCCCACATACCACAGTGGAATGATGACAAATCTGGATTTGGGTACAGGAACTCAACTATAAAAAAATAATGCTGGCTATATTTGGGGCAAAATGTCCAATGGTGAGCTAGCTGCATGTGGGTCACATGTGGCCTTCACGGATCCTGAAAATTTTTTGAAAAGTCTTAAATAAAATATATGATTTTTAAGGTCTTAAAACGTATGATTTTTCGATAATTTTCGAATAGTGGCATTACATTTCATTCGGGCGGCATTAAATTTCATCTGGGCGGTATGAAAGAAAGATAACAATATCCAACGAGATTAATGTTCATGCTAGTTCCCTATCTAACCAGACTGTAAAAGAAGCGTGTGCCTAGCACTGGCATCACACATTTAGGGGGCAGTGTTTTCCATTTCAGCCTATATGCACTTGGTAGAAATAGACGAAGCAGTGTTTCAGAGTGGTTATTTTTCAGAGACGATCCGCGGCAAGATGGGGAAATGCAGGTTTAATGATAACTGGCTTGAGGATGGAAAGTATAGTGGTTGGTTACAAAAAGCGGCAGAGTATGAAGCACGGGGTGAACTTTGTAAGAAAAACATAAAATTGAGGACAATGGGCTGTAAAGCCCTTGACGCACATATAAAAGAGGAGAAGCACAAGTGTTATGTCCACAACCAGACAACAACTGCCCCCATTCAGATGTTTGCGGCACCGGTATCTAACGTTACTGCAAATACAAACACTAACGTTACACCCGCTTTGGTAGTAATGCCTTCAGTGCATTCTCTCTAAATACTACACTCAAGGCCAAAATTTTGTGGGTTTTGCAAACGGTTAGCCAACATCACTCCTATACGTCCAACGAAGACATAAGCACTGTTTTCAGTGGTATTGAGAAGACTGTTTGCCTGATATCCACTTCATGTTGGTAAATATGCACTATTTGCACTATGGACTATTTGCACTGTTTCTCAAATACAAATGTGTTTTGTTAAACTGCGTGTTGTTGATTTCATATTTTTGCCAGGGTAATGTGTTTTTTTTTTTTTTTTGTTTTTTTTTTTTTTTTCTTGGAGGTCTTACAAAGGTCTTAAAAGTCATTAAATTTGTAGATCAAAAATGTGCAGATACACTGTAGGTTTATTACCTCTATTGCTCTTATTATAAGCTCCACTTTTCTGGAAAGGCTTTCAAGTAAATTGTGTGGCGTGGTTGCTGTAAGTTGTTCAGTGTCTAATCTGACTATTGCTGTTGTAGCTGGATGATGTTGGAGGAGCAGGTCTTGGGTGCAGTTGGTGTTTTAGTTCATTCCCATAGGTGTTCAGTAAAGTTGAGGTCCGGTTACTCAAGTTCTTCCATTTTAATTTAACACACTGTGTCTTCATGTGGAGCGTGCTTTGTGTACAGACACGTTGTCATGCTACAACAGGTTTGGGCCTCTTGGTTACAGGGAAAGGAAACGGTTATGATGCGGCATACAATGACATTCTATACCAGAGGTCACTAGGCGTACCACGGTCCGGGTCAGGACCCAGAGGTTGTCCTATCCGGACCGAGGCCTGGAAACAGTAAAATATTGAGTATTATTATTTTAACGGGGTGTTTCTATTTTAATGCTTTTCTAGCATGATGCTTCTCAGCCAATCAGATGTGTATTTTGATGAGTGCGGTAGACAGAGTTACTCACTCAGTCACACGGACACACTGGAGATTGGAGTTGAGAAACAGTGGTGTGAATAGAGAGTCAGAGAAAAGCTCATTGACATGGTGTGTGCTTGAGAGAGAAACAGTGAAAACTTGGCTTTTAACCAAGATTGTATATTCTTCACATGGACAGTGTAGAACCAACATGTCTTGTGTTCTGAGACCCACTCATGTCTGATTTCAGGTCACAGAAAATAATCACACACACTCAAGTCTAAACCCTCAGAAACCCACTTTATTTCTTATTCATCCACTTAAAAATGTTTCGGACCTCAGCAATTCTTCTTCTAAAAATGAATTAAATACCCCTGTTCTATACAGTTGTGTGCTTCTAACTTTGGGACAAGAAACACATATGGGTGTGACGGTCAGGTAGCCACGTAATTTTGGTTGAGTAGTTGTAGCAGGGGAATATGGGCCTATAAAGTCTTGGCTCCCGTTATGGATGAGAGACGTGTATGCGTAGTAGCCCGACGAACAAAAAAAAATCTTTTTCTATTAATCTAAGAGCAAAAGTAAGGTACACCATTTTCATTAGATTTTACCAGTGATTTCAAACATGTATTTCTATTGGTAATTACTGTTTTAGTCACAGAGAAATAGATACCTCCCCATTCAAAAAGATAGGTGTTTGGTCTTGTGTGGCTCAAAGTAACTGCCTGGAGGCATTAACAAAGATGGCAGTGAGTGAGCAGACTTGTCTTATACTGACATTTAGTCTAATTTTCAGAGGGTTTCATTAACTTAATATTTAATTTTTTAACTGCATGCCAGTGGGTAAGCTGCAAAAGAGGGTCTGCCTCAGATACAGCACTGGTTCCTATTTACAAAGCTGGAATTGCTAAACCATGGCCAGTCTTTCCTTTTTTTAAAAAAAAACATCTCTGGTACAGTCTTGTAAACTTAGAAATATGTAGTTGGTTCAGCATCCAGATGATTCTGCCAGTCAGTAAAGCCTGATATAGCCTCTCAATCATGCCCACGTGGCTGATAAACTATATTTGCAATAATTGCTTTACAAACATTGTACATGATATTTTTATTTCTTGTCCTAATCGTCAGCTCTTCCCATCACATCAGTTAGTCTGCATGTTACACTGGTTTCACCTGATTAGGAAACTTACACTGGCATAATTTAAATATAAAATAAATTTTATTTTATTTCAATGACTTACTCACTTCCTATTTCCTTGTCTTTTCAGAACCCCACATCCTGTTGTTTAGACGACCACTTCCAAAGCAGTAATGACCGTGAGACCCTCTGATTCTCTGGAGCCTTCCTCTGGATTATTCTGGTATTCAGTGAATACTTGCAAACCCATAAGATTACAACCTCCTGTGCATTTAGCTGGATTTTTCTCAGCGCCTATGCTCTGTCAGAGAATCAAGACAATGCATAAACATGTTTCAGCATGGAGTTTTTTGATGGGCTTTGATGATAAATCTGCCTTGTAAAATGATTCAAAGTGTTATTTGCTGTGCCTTGGCGTCGGTATCATGGTAGTCACTGTTTTGTGACCGAAAATGTGAAAAAAAAAAATTCCCTTCCCTTTAGTTGATCAATTGTATTTCTAGCACATTTGCAAGGTTAGGATTGATACTTTAAGGAAGCCAATCAAACTGTCTAATCTGTCCAGCTGTATACATAGTCCTTGTGTCTTGTTGTGATTCATTTGACTTGTGAAGGGTGAAGTTCTTTATTTGATTACCAAGCAAAGCACTGCAATGTGGAGAGACCTGATGGATTAAAACCACAATTATTTTTATTATTTTTGGAAAAAAGCAATAGTCCCACACAAATGCTAAAAAAACTGCTGTACTGTTGTAGGGATTAAACTGTAATTGTTGATGCTTGTGTACAAAATGTTATACATGATCATAGAGGAGATAACGATGAGCAATGTTTTGCTTCATATGTGCCTTGTAATGCAAAAGGTTAATTTTAAGAAAATGTTGACTTTCGTTAATGGAAATGCATTTTATGTTGCCAAGCAAAGATGACCATTGTGAAGCCAGCATGTCTTGTAAAATCTAATAAATGTAAAGCTTTTTCATATTGAATATTATTCTGTAGGAAAATCTCGTGGTTTTTATGCATTTATGTAATTCCCTGACACAGCAGAAGATGGTGCTGTGATGCTACTGATGATAGTCACAGTGCTGAGTTTGGGTTATGGGTTGTTTTTTTTTTTTTTTGTTCTTCCAGTCTGTCCAATTATCCAGTTTCTGTGCACACTGTAGTGTCATTCCTGATTTTGGCTGTAAGGTGTGGATCTCTGTGTCCCACATAATGAGATCCTTTTCTGCTCACAATGGTTATTTGAGAGATTTATTATAACCATCCTGTCAACTCAAAACTTCTATATCAGAGATTTCCACTAAAGAACTGTTTTAGTCAGGTGTATTTCCTTCCATTGTTTTTCGCTCTAAAGACAGTTTTTTGTGAAAATCTCAGTAGTGCAACAGTTTATGGACTATTTACAGCCTCATTAGACTCCAACATGGGTAAAATAAGTTTGTTTTAACATAAGTTGGATGTAAACATTAACTGAAGCCCTTAACCTGCATCTGTGTGAGCTGCTGCTACATCAGGTGGGCAATGAGAATTGCTCTTGTGAATTTATGCCTATATAATAATTAACTAAAAACCTGTATTCATAATCATCATAATGCATATGCCATGTGTTTCCTCCTTGTTGATTATTAGCACAATGTTACTCTTGTTCAGGAACTGAAGTAGGTGTTTTTAATTGCTGTATGGTCAGCTTTGTGTTTTAAAAAGGAACAAAAATGTTTTAAAAAGGAACAAAAATACCAACTCTAGATTGGATTGAATGACTTATATTGGTACTTTCTGGATCAGTACTAACAGTGTATCAGGCCTGGGCTTCATACAGGTAGTCATAAGTGGTAAATATTACATGAAAAGTCTGTTATTCTCTTAGAGAAATGGCCTTGAACACCTCTTTTAAGGGTGCAGACACAAGTTTTGAACTTTCACAGATTTCCATAGAGTGTGTAAAGTACCTAAAAACAAAAAATGGTAGATAATACATACCTGTATAGTTCTGTTTGTTTTAGTCTTGTCTGTAAGTCTTAACCTCATCATTGGACCTACATATGCCTCCACATCCCCATCTTGTTACTGTCCTATTTTTTTTTGGCCTGTAAATTAGCTCTACCCTCCTGTTCAAATTGCCTTTTTCTTACCAAAAGGCTGCTCATGAGGATCTGGTAGAAGGAAGAAAATTCTTTATTGTAATTGTAGTTCCACTTGCAGGCAGCAGAGGGCCCTAAAACTGACAACCTGCTTCTTTTTTCAAACACTGAGCTACCTTTATGATTTTCTTAAAATATTAGTCTTTATTTGAATTTAGAAAACCTTTTAAAAAGGCCTTAAACACTGACATTTCACACAACATGATAATCATTAAAAAAAACACTTCTTAAACACACAGATCTCTCAGATTTAAGTGAATATACATGTAAAACCTCAAGCAGCACTCGACCCAAGCTGATCTCTGCATTGTGGCCTGAAACCATGCGTGCTTCTTCTCTGTCATTTCAAATGTCTGGCTTTCTGAAAACACCAGATTTCCAAAACACAGACTGGAGACTTTTTTTTTTCCTGGACACGTCCTCCAGAAAGAGACAGAGTGAGAGAGTGGACGTGCTGGATTTGTCTGGGCTGAGTGGAGAGCACACACTCAGATTCACAGCAGTGTTGAAACTTGTCCAGAGATAAAGGAGCTCATTCAGAGTACACCTTGTCCATCGCAGCTTTCCTGTTGAGGACACACACACACACACACACACACACACAGCCTTTTTTGCACTTGCTTTCTCTGTTCATGTTTGGAAAGACTTTAGACATGTGGTCATTTATCTCTCCAAGATTGATAATGACCCCAGTCAAGTTTAACCCTAATTTGACAACATTCCCTTTGCACTGGATAAATTCATGCAGATTGAAACACAGCTGCTGAGCGTTTTCCTCGTGTCGGTGTTTCTTGCTTCTAGACTCACCTGATTAATAATTGACTGTTTTTTACTCAGCTGACAGCAGGTTAGGCAAGCATGAGAACACATGCCAGAGTCAATTTCTCTTCCCTTTTTCTCAGTGGTATAAAAGGAAAATGCACAACACTCACAACCACACAGACGCGTGACACACACACACAAGAAAACACGGCACTCGTAGCACAAGCATGGTGTTTAGTATAGTGAGATTGAACAGAACTTTTTACTGATATTAAACACACCCACAACTCTTATTTTCATTCCACAATGCAAACAGGACTTGTCTGGGTTCAAAACACTAGATACTCAGGGAGGTCGTGTCACAGAGCTGTGTGTGAACACCCACCCAAATTTTCTTCCAGTTGTGAAACTGTCGCTCATGCTCTGTGAGGGCACTTTTCCACTGGTTCAGCTCTTCAGACACAGTGCTGGCTTCATCTACAAAAAGCAACACAGCAGATAGCACCTATTTGAATTGTCATGGTGTGGAGGGATGCTGGCAGATGTCTAAAACCTCACACACTAAAAGTCAAGCTGATCATGATCAAGGTTTGGTGTATTATACATGTTTGTGTTGATTGAGTGAATAAGTTAGACTACCATAGACTGTAAGTGTGTATGTACAATGTACAGACCAAATGGAATGGTCATGTGTTCACCAGACCACCAAATTCACAGATGTTCACTTATAATATACAAGTATTATACTGATTATAATAGAGACTATAATACAAAGTCTGATATAGAGTATAATAATAAGTATAACAGAGTCTGATATGAAGTCTTATCAGGGATATTATAATGTGATACAGTCTGATAAAGAGTAGAATATAAATAATTGTAACAAGTGCTAGAGTCTGATATAAGGTCTGAGTATTACAGAGTCTGATCAAGGGTGTTGTCGAGTCTGGTGTAGAGGTTGAGTATTATCTAGTGTGATAGTTGATCAGGAGTATTACAGAGCCTGATAAAGAGTACAATGTAGAGTATTGTAAAAAGTATCCCATAGTCTAATAAAGAGTAAAATACTGAATATTGTAATAAGTATTACAGAGTCCAATATAAGGTCTGAGTATTATAGTGTCTGATAGTTTGATCAAGAGTATTATAGAGTCTGATAAAAAGTAGAATATAGAGTATTTCAGCAAGTATGATAGAGTCTGATCTAGATTCTCATCAAGGGTGTTGTAGAGTCTGGTATTGGGTCTGAGTATTATAGAGTGTGATTGCCGATCAGGAGTATTACAGAGTCTGATAAAGACTACAATGTAGAGTTCTGTAAAAAAAAAAAAAAAAAAAAGTATTCCAGAATCTGATAAAGAGTCAAACACAAAGTATTGCAACAAGTATTACACTCTCATTAAGTGTATTACGGATATGACAGCTGGATCAAGAGTTTTAGTGAGTCTGATAGAATCTGAGTAATATGGAGTCTGATATTTTGATCAAGAGTTTTATAGTACATTATAGAGTCTGAAATACTCTGATAAAGAGTAGAATATAAAGCATTGTAACAAGTATAAAGAGTCTGATATAGAGTCTGATCAAAAGCATTATAGAGTCTGGTTAGGACTAATGAAACCCATGGGAACATTAAATTCTTCAAATACAGACAGAAAAAAAGACTCCAACACCTCTGATGGACTCCAGACTTAACAGAATTTTATATACTGGAGTGAATTGTTCATCACAGTGATCCTTTACCTCTACTACTGAGTCGGAGATCAATTTTAGACGTGTCATTTCCTGCCCCAGACACGGCACTACACTGGTACTTGGCGTCTTTACCCAGAGGTTCCTCCCTCACCCAGCTGCTCACCAGCACAGCATCATCACCCAGGCCGTATCTGTACTCTGTGACCGGTGTCTCCAGTTTCCGGCCATTCACGTGCCACTGAAGACTAACGTCAGGGGGACCTGAGGGACAAAACGCACATAAAGCATACAGAGAAAACACACAGGCTCCCACCTTTACCACACACACACAATTTGTCTCTCAATGCCTGCGTGCTTTAGTTAAAGCCATGCGTCAGAGGAAGCAAAAAACCAACATGTGCATAAATACATACATGTATGTATTGAGATGTAATTGCTTGGACACACCCACAGCTGCATGGCTGACTAGACAGCATGAATGCTATTATTATAACCTGATAAAATAGCAAAGTGATTACTTAAGTTTGATATCTTGAACCGACACAATTAATCACAGTTAAAGCTGAAACCTGTTTGTCACTCTATGGAATCACAGCTGCTTGTGTACAGTGCAAAAGTTTGCACCCCCCTTTGGTTTCTTATTTATACTTGGTCAGGTGTTCATTTACTATAAAAGCTCAGCTCAGCTCTGATAGTTGTACCGAATACAAGAGAAATCAATGCACTCATTTAAATACATTATCATATCGACAGTAACAGCTCCTTCACAGGGACTCATAATAATACATAATAAAACAAAGTAATAATAATAATAATAATAATAATAATGTGTGAGAAAAAAAAATTACTGATGTTCATTTAATATTTATATATTAAGTCAGCACAACATTACCTGCAAACTGCATTTTTCTGTCTTCTTACATACAAGAGACAGTAAAAAGTGAGCCTGGTGAAAGAACTAACTTGTTTTGCACAACAACAATTCCACAACGTAACTATAACAGCAAACAGATTACAAAGTATCGCTCTTCACATATTGTAATTGTAATTGTAGCTAAACTGCTGTTGTATAAGAGGAATAAAACATGATGGGGCGCGTTGCTATCAGTAACCTTCAGAGTGGTAACAGTAACAGCACCTCGTCACACCAACCGATCCTTGTTTATTTACCTAGAAGAGCGTTTTAGTGTTTCACTATTAAGATTGTAACATGCACTACTGGCCTATTTTGAATGGCCTTGTCCATCTTCTGTCCAGAGGGTTTACCAACGTTTGCATGTGAATGTGTATGATTTACTTACAGTCGCATGTTTAGTTTGTGTTGTATACATGACATTGTTTAAATAAAACATTGTGACATTTTTATGAACATTTATGATTTTTTTTGTTTTACGAAAACACTCTAGTTTAGTAACAATGAAAATATTAAAGGACTTTATATTGAAAAAAAAGCACAGATTGGTGTTGGCTCCATAATGATAAAGGATTTGTTTAGCTGGCACTCCAAGTGACCCCTGGCACATCTACAAACATCTCTGACAGGTGAACATCTGATGAATTACCCTTGTTCATGTCCTGGATTAATTCTGACCTCTTTCAATATGTCGAGGTACAACACGTCTAGAGACACCAGATTATGGTTAGACGAACACTAATCTGAGTTTGGGGTTTTGTTATTCACACCCAAGTCACCAGATCTCAGCGTTCTCAACACATCTGGAATGCCATGCAATATTGAATATTTGAATATTTCCACCAGCTTGTGAAGTCCATGCCTCGTGGGTGACCTACCAGGTATTAGACTGGTGGACAATTTTTTTCTGGCACTTCAGTGTATTTTATATTACAGCTTTATTATGATCTCAAAATCGTTTTTTTATAGATAGTTCCATGATTACATGTAGTCCAGACTAAATAAAACAAAAAAAAAAACCCTCTGAAACGCTACGATCAAAAAAGACTCATGTTTAAATACAACTTTGTCCTGCTTTTTAATCTCTGACGTAAGTGAAGGAAGCAAACAGGATCTTTAATGTCGATTCAACATTTATTAAGACAGCTAAAATTTCAAGAAAAAATTATGTACAGTCAGAGAATATACATATGTACTTATATTTACACTGTGCATACAACATACTGAAAGGTCAAATATACACTGGGTTCAAAGTTCAGTCTCTTTTCTAATTTTCTTTTTTTAAAGTTTGTTTTATTCAGTCCGACATCAGAGGATAGAAGTCTGACTTTCAAACTGTGACAGGAAGAAACATATTTAAAAAAATAAAATAAAATAAAAATAGAAGTAGCGTCACCAGCTTAAAATCAAGATTTCTTTAATAGAAACTATCCAGGTAGTAAAATAAATAAATTATCTCTTGATGTGTTGTGCAATAGGTTTCAGAGTCGTACCCATGCGTTAGAACAGTCCGGACAAGAATGCAGAGATGGAAGGAAGGGGTTTTTTTGCAGAAGATTTGGCAACATGCATCACTCTGATCCACGGGCATCTGCATCATGTCAATACTACACAATCGCTTCCTCGTCTTCGTAAAGTTTAACAGAACCTTTTATGGACTAATCAGACGGCCTGGAGCTAGAAAACAGCTGTGCCCAGACGATAAAGAAAAAGAAAATACAGACAGGAAGGAAAGGAAGCACTTTGTGGAGTATCGTGAGCAGGTGAAACAGAACAGAGACAGAGATAACAGTACAGGATGAAAAAGAGCAGGTGAGCGAGAGAGAGAGAAAAAGAGAGAGACAGAGAGAGAGAGGGACAGAGATGTAAATGGGAAAATATAGCACAGAAAGAGAGAAGAGACAGAAAGAGAGGAATAAAAGCAGACACAGACAGAAGAAGACAGATAGATACAAAGAAAGAAAGAAGGGGGGGAGAAAGACAGAGAGAAAGAAGAGGGGGGAACACAAACAGCAAGCATGAGAGACTGTCAGCAGGCCAGGCAGACTGCAGAGGTCAGAGGTACCACTCACCCACAGCCAGGCAGAACAGGAGGAAGGCCTGGTGGGAGTGAACACCCCAGGACTGCTCACTCAGCAGTGGGGGGAGAAGACGAGCGCCTCCACCCTCCAAACCTCTCCATACTGAGGAAGAGGAGGAGGAAGAGGAAGAAGAGGAAGGAAAAGATGAGCAAGCTGTGCAGGGAGAGAGGAAGGAGTGGACAGGAGAAAGAGATAGAGCAAGAGAGAGAAAGAGAGAGAGAGAGAGAGAGAGAGGGAACAGTGAGAAATTCAGGAATGACACACACTGAGGTGAGAGAAATAAACAGAACTTGGTAGTAAAAAAAAAAATGAAATGAGATAGAAAGAAAATGCTAGGCTAGTTAGCTAATTTAGATGCTTAAATAATAAAAATCATAATAACGATGATCTTTAAAAGATCTAAAACGTAAAGAGAGTCCTGTTCACTGGTCCTGGAGAACCCCGTCCCATACACATTAAACATGCACGACTCGGGTTTCTTCAGGATCTAGGTCGTTAGAGAGGAACCTACAAGGTTTAGAAACATCTTGGAGTAAGAACCACAGAACCACAGGGTAACAAGAACCGAGCCTGAAACACCAATTTCACACAACCAAAGACGCTCACTGGTTGTACGTTTTTTTTTGTTTTTTTTTTGTTATTTCATGTCATTGAAAAGAAAAAAACAAATACTGTTGCATCTTCATCTCCAGTCTTCTATAATTCACATTTCCACATTCAAGAGGAACGTTTTTTTTTCTCCTGTTGTTCGTGTTAGCTCGTCAATCTATCCAGCCGTCTGTTTATTATTTCTTTAAACGGACAGCAATAGTTCATTCATTTGTGTGCTGATCTGGAAAGATTTGGCAAAGTACGATCAATGTCCCTGAGAGTAACACGCAACAACAATGGAACAAACAGCGCAACAGTTTGTAGAAAGAGTGCGGGATGGGGTGGTTGGGGGGGGGGGGTATAGAAACAGTCCTCACCCATGTTCAAAAAAAAAAAAAATTTATATCGCTCCAATTTGGAAGACTTTGAGTTAACTTACCAATTTGGTAAACCACATTTCCAATTTGGAATCATGTGGAAATTTTTTTGCTTGATGATGTACGCAAAAAAGCCAGACACTCAAAAATTAGATTGTCAAAAAAGGTGAGACACCAAGACCACAAAAAAAAAAAAAAAAACTGGTCATGTTTCAGTATGTGATATATCCAAACAGTCTCAGTTATGATGCATCAGCGTCTGCGAACTCGATCGGTTGCGACTCACAGTTGATATCAAACGGTCCTTGTTTTGATGTGCTGTCGTTGTCCTCTTCGTAGCTGTTTGATGGTATTTTGCCGTTCCCACACTCCGGTTCTGTTTCGTATCCCGTGTCTCTGAGCGCTCCGTTCTGACGTGGCGGTTCGTTTCTGTCATTCCGTTTTTCTGGTAACACTTCCATTAATCCCGCCTCACAGGATGCGTACTCACGCTGTGGTTTCTTTTGCGAACCGAGCATGGCGGAGCGGAGCCTCAGACACGGACCTGGCAGGTACTGCATGTAGCAGTTGTACGCCAGGCCGAACAGGAAAAGGAGAAAGAAGAGCAGGAAGAGGAATAGCAGTGCTTTACTGTTGTCGTACTGGAGGTACGTTGCGCGAGGATCTTTGATTTCGGGTCCTGTATCTCGTGAATCGCTACTTTGAGGAGGTACATAATGTTTTGTTTCAGCTTTTGCGCCGTAGACGTTAGCCGTGGTAGCGGGGCGGGTTAGTGGGGGCGGAGGCACACTGGACAGGGTAGATGGAGTTAGTGAAGAAGGTCCTGCGGTGTTACTGTTGCCGTTATTACCTCGTGGTGATGTGGTGGTGGTGCGTGATGTGGATGGATCAGGATTGGGGATGGGGACGATCTCAACTGGAGATTCTGGCGAGATGACTGGAAGCTCCAGTTGTAGATTGTAGGAGACCAGCAATCGAGTGAAGTTCTTCCTGGCAGCGGACTCGGTGCTCCAGCAGTCATAGCGACCCTGGTTCTGTGGAGTTACACTGTAGATGAGCAGTCCTGAGTCACCCATCAGTAGGATGTGAGCCGACTCGGGCAGGAGGCTGCCGTTGACCTTCCAAAATACTTGCGCCAGGTTCGAGCGCACGTCGCATGCCAACTCCACCGAACTGCCCAGCTTTACCACCACCTGGTGGGGCCTGTCTATGGAGCGAGATCTCACTATAGGAGAGATGAAATGGAAGAAAGGATTAAAACGGATGAAAGTCTAGTGTCTAGTCCATAAAAAATTTGGTTCACAGCTCAACCGCCAAACTGGACTAATACTGAAATCCATTGTACCAGAGCTCCAAGTTGACTCCCCCAATTTTTTATCTAAACCTGTGCCAGTAATTCAGCACAGAAAAAAAAATCTCAACACAGATAGACAAATCAGAGACATCTACATTGCGTAATTCTAAAAAACTGTATAACTAGAAAACAAAACAGTGTTTTGACATCAGGTTTGTTTATTATATGAGAGTCTTCCCACGTCCCAGTTCCCTGTTGATTCACTGGTGCATTGCACTTCCCCTGTTTTTAAGTTCAAGGATTTTCACAGCACAGATCACAGCATAATTATGTTTTTACTGTAATGTGATAATTTTAGAAGTCTTCAAATTTAGCTTTCTAAAATCATCATAATTATAATTTTTATTGATGTCAGAATATTTATTTTAAGGATCATTTAGTTTGTGCTTTTATTTTAAAATGAATAGTAAAAGAAATGGCTGCTGATTTAAATGAAAAAGCAGTGAATCTATTTTAAATCTAATACTCGATGACAGAATGTCTTCGACACTTGCTAACGTGTGCACGACATTACAAATTTAGTGTGTGTGGGTGTGAATGCAGACTGTGAGTTGGTCACAGACAGTCCGTATGGCAAGCCGTTTTAACCTTTTTGACTAGCCAAAGTTCGGTTTACAGATATCTTTAATGTAATTGTTGATATTCTCTTTTCACTAGAAAGAAGAACAATTTAAGATATCTACTATTGAATTTCCACATGTTAAAAAAGGAATGTGACTAGTGGAAACAGCATTTCCAATTTCACATATCAACAATTAAATGTTCTGATATGTCCAACATATCAGCAAACCATTTCAGATATGTAGGCTAACTTGCATATTCATTTAGGATATGTGGGCGGGCCTTCATCTTAATTTGCATATGCTTTTCCAGTATGAATGTGGGCCACAATGTCATTGGTCGGCTTTCACCTTAATTCACCTTCACAATTGAAAGAAAAGTTGTAATCAGTCTATCATTAGATGGAACCGTTAGGACTGTGACAGGACTCAGTGTCCGTGTTGCTCTCCAAAAATCTACACAATCTATCAGAACACAAATGTCTGAGGTGATATTAGTTTATGGTGATACACTTTTTCTGAAATGTTTAATGTAGATGTTATAATACAGTATAAAATCATGCTCTATTTATTCTAACAGTGCACACAGTGTAAATAGTGATATATAATAACAGGATTCTGTACTTGGAGAGCTATTTAATACAGGGATATTAATCTATGGAGATACACTACCCCAAAAACCTTTAATAAAGATATTACAGAGTATAAAAACTTTTCTCTTTTTAAACAAAGCAGAACCACTCATTAGGACACAGCTGTTTTGCCTGGCAAACCGCATCCGAGCATCACAAATGACATTTCGGATAAAAGTTGTAATTAGTTGTAACTAGTTGTAATTGAGTTACAGATGCCTACAATGCACATTTTACACTAGTGGAAATTGAATTGTTGCGATCAAGAATAAACATTGTGACTAATACAACATGAATTCTAAATATATTTAATTTAGAATTAAGCTACTAGTCAAAATTACATTGTTGATATGTTGGCTTGCAATTCTAATGAGCCAAAATATAATTGTTGATATCTATAATTGCCATTACCACTACATATTAAATGTTAAAACAGCTCGCCATAGAGCCACATACAAACGCAGATCTAACCTGCACAAACATCACAACTGACGAGATAGGACACATGGTGTGGAGCGAAAAAAAAAAGTCTCTTAGACTTTGCATTGCAAATGGGTAATGTGGTTTTCAGCCTTTTCACTTTTATACAACACTGGATATAAAACTACAAAAAGGTTTGTGTCATTATGATTAAATAAAATTCTGGTGACTGACATTCATAATGGATGTGATGATGGTTATCTAAAGCACCTACCTATTGGACATTCTTCTGCATCTCCTTTGAGGTTCTGAATATACTTCCTGTAAAAAAAAAAAAAGGAAGAAGGGAAATTAGGAAACAGGCTGCAGATTATAACAGTATATTACTGTACAGGAGACACATTGCTGTTAATTATAATATAACTGGAGGTGATGGTCCGAAAAAAAAAATACCACAGGTCATTTCTTTTTTAGACAATCTGCCACCATGGTAGATGCTTATTTCGTTAAGTAGCAGAGGTGTAGCTACAAAAGCTTTCTATTAATTATGCATTTAATGCATTCACACTGCTTGAACACTCGAGGTCTCAATATGTGCAACCCATAAAGTTAAAACATATAGGTGGAATGCTTTATGCAGGGAGTAGCATTACTGGGAATCATCAGCACTTGTGAAGAGACCAGTAGCTCGATAGCCCTGATTCTACATGCATTATAGATTATGAGCATTGAAAAGAGCACCAGAGTAGTGTTCAAACATTCAAATAGACTTTGTGGTAAAACGGGCATTTTAACCGACTTTGGAGCTCTATTTCTGTAATGGACATTGTTTCTCATTGCTTTACATTTTTTCTAAGAATCAACTCATGAATCATTTTAAATCATCACTGGAGTGTATTATTATACCTATAAATTACGTCCTACACCCTAGGAATTACAGATGCAGGCAGAAATCCCCATAATTCAATGAGAGCACATACACAATATTTTTAGACATAGTCTCTACATTTCTTATAGTATCCAGAAGATTATGTAATAAGAAAACTTTCTGTGGTACACAACAGACAGCATTCTATTTCTAATAAATAAATCTGTCAAACACTTGTGATTAAACCTAGACATAAACCGAGTAGGTGTTTCATCAGTCTGGGTTTCATCATCACATACAGAAAGATTCCAGGCACCATGTCTCCAATAAAAACAAAAATCCCTAGTCACATGACATTCAGGTAAGTAACTAACCGGGGCGGTCCGCTAGTCGGCTCCTCGAAAATGTTAATACAGGAGGCAGTGTGTGTGTCCCAGGCACAGTATGGGTCACGGGCAAGAATGCAGTCTGTGCAGGTCATGTATTTGTTGCAGAATGCAGTGGGAGTCTGGACCACTCCGGAGTCCGAACCTGCATACAGGAAACTGCCCTGTAGGAAACAAAGTAATGGGTTAGTGTGTATGCATCTGCAGGAAAAGGCAGTGTGTTTGACAATAGTGAATCATTTCTTAGTTTTTTGTTTGTTCTTGGTGGAACTCTTTGGAGTCTCCACAGCTGGACATTTTCCTTTTCCTCAACAGGAAAAGGAATGTATTTCTCATGTACACAGGCTCCATGGTACTCAAAATCAGTTTACAGTATTAAATGAAACAGCACTATATTATACACCAAACACTTACGCCAAACACTTGACATTGAACACTTAATAAAAGACATCTCAGTCTGCTTTCACACCTTATAGTCAGAAAGCTAAATCTAAACCGGAGTGATGTTGATAAATTTACCATTGGGTCCATGGGACTGAAAACATACGAGATGTGATTACAAATGTAAAAAAATTAAAAAGTACCTAAATTACACAAGACAGAAGATTACACTTCCTTCACTCAATCACAAAAAGGAAAATAAAAATAACTATATGACCCGAGAAGCATTTCTGTAAGCGTTGCACATACCACTTTTGTAGAGAGCAGAAGGGTTTTGATTGGCTGTGGTTCCTTCAGCAGCTGGATCTCTTCGATGATGTGTGAGCCTCCTTCGTACACCACGGATTTGTGCAGAAATCCTTTATCTGATAACACAGAGTCACCAATTACAACATTTAAAGCAGGAATTCACATAACTAAGCATTATAACATGATTAAATTCAATAACAGATCCGCTTCCGACACCTTCAGAACATCTCATAACATATGGATTAGAACATACAGACTCTGTGATGTACACGGACATTGCATGCACTTACCCGTGGTGGTAAAGAGGACGTCGTAGATGTTGTTGTCGAGGGCAGTGACTCTCTCCACGACTATCTGGGTGTAGTTGACGCCCTTGGTGGTGAGGCGTGGGCCGTGGCCGATGGGCAGCACAGAGTCGGCCATGAGCGGGTGATCCTTCACAAACTGCAGCGTCTTATCGGGCAACAGCAGGGAGTTGTTGATGTTCTGCATGCGGTTCTGGTTGTTAATGCACTGCAGAACACAATGAGGAGAACACGCGGAGTTGGATTTACACTGCAGATAATGTGTGTGAGATCATTCAGTCAAAGTTAATAGAAAAGTGTCCTAGAACTGAATTAAACAGGTCTCGGATGAGTAGCATCAGTCACAATGTACCATGGACTACATCCCAAAAATGTGATGCTATAGGAAGTTAATTAATGTAAACTTGGGTTGCCAAAGTTGACGATATACAAATAACACATTCTAAAGTGTTTTACTTCTAATTCACAGCAGTTTTCCAACACTGACAATTTCATTCTTAAATAATGACACTTTGCTCTATAGCTACATTACTGCTCTAAAGCTGTAATCCCCCCTGTGATGGAGCTGTATGTGGGTATACGCACCGCTCCGGGTCTGGGAGAAGGTGTAATGCCGTTGTATTGGACCCATTTGGTGTGGGATTGCTCCACCGTGGCCTTATGCATGTACTTCCCCTTGGAGAACACCTCGTCCACTGATGTCATGTTGTACGCACACACGGCAGAGAGGCCCATGTTTCCCCTGAACAAGAGAGAAGAGAATTGGCTTTGCATGAACATTAAACCCGACTTCCTCATTCCACATGGTGCCCTGACGTGTGACAGATGACTAATGCGAAGGAGTATGACCAAGGTGGTGATGTGTGGTGATATTCAAAACAGGGGAAAAACAATCAGTCCTTCAAACCCATGATTATACACGTGCACTCACACACACTCACCACTGGGAGGTGAAGACGCCGTAGATGACGGTTTCTCTCCAGTCAGAAGTTTTAACTATGAACACGTCATGGATGACGTTGAAGACGAAATTGAGCTCGGGCATGGAGCACACCAGCTTGGCCTTCAGGAAGGACGTCCACTTCTTCTGCAGAGTTCTCTGACCTCCCAAATCCCCCTGGGGTTTGACACAAATGAACTTAGAGTGGTTTTGGAAATACGTCAGATAGAGATTTGCTAGCAGATAATGCGAAATGTGACGACATGTGCAGTAAGTACGTCAAGCTCACCTTACACACACGGGCTATACGGGGAATTAGCAGCTTTCCAAAGAACTCGTACTCTACAGAGACTTCTGTGAAGAAATAGTAAATCTTATCGTCGTCCCCTTCTGGACTGTTGCTTCCCTCACGGATCACGTCTGCAAACACGAAGCTGGGCTCTGCACACAGGACATGAAGCCAGAATGAAGGAAACAAAATCATCAACTTATCACTTATGGTTTTTATAATACAAAATATAGGTAAGGAATTCTGTTATAGGAATATAACCGACAACATGGTGAGGCGATAAGGAGGAATTACTGTTACCAAGTGCAAGTTAATTATTTATCAAGTACGCATTTATGCGAGTTACTATTAGTTAATATAGAAAAGATAACGTACCAGAATAAGCACACTTGATATAAACATATGATTAGCCATGCTGTCTGAACTGCTATCTAAAGTGCTGTTATAGAAAATGTTCTATAGATGTCTGTGAGGTGTACAATACAAGTAGATCAGGGATGTACCGTTGAGCCAGGATGTGGAGTATTCCGTACGAAGCAGGCTCTGGGGCCGTGAGAATCTTGAGATGATCGGCTCACTGCCCAGGAAGTTATAAGCTGTCCCCGAGTACAGCTCGCCATCTGAATACAGCCATATCCAGTCAACACACTTTCTTAGGATTACATCACACACAATCAGATATTAACGGGAGACACCGAGTGTGTAGAAGGACTGATCACTCACCGACCATGACGGTGGTGAAACTCTGAGTAGGGTCAAACGAACACTTCCCTCTGCCATCGTCCTGCTTTCCCATTAGTGTGAAGTCCTTTAAAGACTAGGACGTAAGAGAAGATTTAGAATATTAATACACACAGCCTGCTGTTGTGGAAAACAGTCACATTTCTGGAAGTTTCACAGTCAAGGTGCTGAGAACCCAGACATTTTACACTGCCCTTTCAGCCTCACATCCTTCAGTAGTGCTAATGGCCTGTGTCTGGCAGTTTTCACACACTGTCTCAGAGATGCACATTAGAACTGATAAACAAACAAAAAAACAGCAGAGATAGTACAGTCAGTCTCACGCTGGCTTCCACAGAACATCTCCTATCTTCCCCAAGTTAATCTTAAACAGCTTTATTTTTCCGTTCTCATGTCACACCAGTGTGTGTTTTGGAACAGATGAAACCAGACCCGGTGGATGAGATTTCTAGTTCTCTAACTGGAGAAACACTCCAGGACAAACTCTTTTCTCAGCCTATATGAGTTTCTCTTGTATTCAGGTTTCCTGAAGCGTCTCTCTCTTTTCTCTAGATTGTCATGTCTTGTTAAAAAACCCTGGATAACAGCTTGTACATCTCAGTGAATGTTTTGGCACCTGCATGTTCTCAACATTTTCAGCATCTAAACATTTGGTCCGTAATTCAAAATGAATGAAAAAATGTTAATTTATTATTACATAAAAAAAAAGCCAAATCAAAAAGTTCCTGGAACGTGCACTCACATGCGCGCACAAACTCACAAACTTGTATTTCTGTCCCACAAACACAGAAACTTGCCAAATGGGACCTGTTTGGGAGCTGCACGTACAGAGTAAACTGCTTAAACCAAATAAAGCAAATCTTTTTTTAATGATAAACCATGGCCACCATACTATAAAACTGTCTGTGCTGTAATACAGATATAGGAAACTAATGTTTTTAGAAGACTGTCATTGACAATAATAACTTCTCATAAATCAGATGCAAGATGATTTGTTTTTTCCTCAATCTAAATCTACAAAATCCCCACATCTAATTAAATAAATGTTTTGTCTCTCAGACTGGTAGAACTGGTAGAACACTGGCTCTGCCATCAGTACTGACGCCATGTTAATCATAAAAATCTATCCGAGCTCTAGAACCCACAGAAATCCCCGGCTTAAAGAACGTGACAGAGATGTACACACCAGGTAATCACAGAGCGGCTGAAACGCATACGTCCCACACACGTACAGATGCTCTTCATCCAACATCTGAAGAACCCGGATGTAGTTTTGACAGTCCGTCTGAAACAAACAGGGGGAAAAAAAAAATAATGAGTCAACTAGTGAGGGAAAATGTTTATTCCCAAGTGCTTTAATATTATTCTTAATCATACCTCTTCAGATTTCCCTTTTAAGGTGCACAATCTTATATCATTGGCTTGAACTTTCCACAGGACCTTCAACCACAAAAAGGGTTTTAGTTCAGTGGGGAAAAACCAGACACACACTATACACTCAAAACCGTCTACATGTTCAAAGAGTGTTAAATTTCACTTTATTTCTTATGGTGTGGACTGTTCCTGTAATGAACACGGGCTGAAATGAGACAACCTACATTAAATCATCATACAATGTTAAAAGGAATTTTGTTGTGTTTCTTCAAACTAATCAAATGTGTGTGTGAGATCCCCACCAACACAAACAAAATACTTACAAACCTTTTTAGCTGAAAACATAAAGGTGTGATGTCATGAATTGAAAGTAAGGACAGTAAGTAAGTACTTATACTCAAAGTAAGGATACCTGAACTATATTATACTGTGGAATTCTTGATTCTGATTGGTCAGGAAGGTGCATAGCTTAATATTTTAATATTAAGCTTGCTTATGTTATAACAGCTCTCAGCATTAAATGTAACCACTATATACTTAATATTCTTTAATAAATAAATTCTCAGTGGTTTATGACGAATAACGTTTTTAGGATGTGACTGGTAACTGTAACAGTAACCCTTGCTCTGCGCCGGGGTTCATCACATCATTTCCTTTGGTGATTATTTTCCTACAACAGAACACCAGTGAGTGTTTCACTCCTTATTTAACACAGTTAGAGTAAACCGGTATCTGATGTTTCTCAGTAAAGAGAAATGTGTCAGAGTTTGTGCCTGTGGTAAACATGCGTGTATACCCACATGTACACGCACCACAGATAAAGCTCACCTGGTTAGTTTTGACCGACACGTTACTGATGTCAAGCTGAATGATAGCCTCTCTGGCCCCGACATACAGTGCACCTCGCTCCTCACTCAGCAACAGAGTGGAGTAGTTAAACATGCCTGGCTCTGAGAACTCCATCAAGCTCACCTCTGGACACACACACAGCAGGACAGAAGACAGTTAGATAAGCATCAATTTCTTGAGAAAGAAAACAAGCATTTAAAAAAAGGATAAAACTGTCATGTCGTCATCTGTCACTAGTCTGCACTCAGCTTAGGGCATTTGCTCTGCTATAAATGCATGTCCTTTAATTTGCACTGATGTGAGTGCAACATTATCTCATATAAAAAGACACCAAATGACACAGTGTGCTTCCCCTGAGACAGTCGACTGCTTGGCCTTTCACATGAAATCCTGTATGATCTCAGACAGAAAACAGACAGGGAAACAAGTTGCCTGAGACTGTTGAGAGTGTGTGTGTGTATGAATATGTGAATTAGTGTATGGGGATGATGTATATGCTGTTTTTACAGGTTTTGTTTTTTTCTCATCTGTACAACTTTGCAGTGTGTGTGCACTGTTTGAGGTCGACTGTCTTTGTGCCAATGCCACATAAACAGTAAAACGCTAAAACTTTAAAAGACGCTATCTCCCACTCCTACGTTCTCACAGACATGTAGGTATAACTCATACCACTTCCTGTGGCATAAAAAAAACAACTTAACAGCTTCTAGTAAGTAAAGCACTAAAGTCACTAAAGTTGTGAGCTATGAAGTATTACACAACCAAAAGCGCTAAAACAACAAGAAAAAAAAAAAACCACACACCAAAAACAAAAAAAACACCCCCTGCCACCTAAACCCTAAACAAAAATAACTTAAAGCTAAACTTAAGAAATAATTATCTACTTTTACTCTCAAACTTTTTATTTCTATCGTTTTGAGTCAGATACCACAATGCCTCATACAGCAAGAAACCAGCTCTGAGGTTTTTTGGGTGGGTGGGTGGGGGGTTGGTGGGTGGGTGAGGGTTATAAGTTTCAAACTAAGCATTGTCTGAACAACTTTTCATGGTTTCAGTACTACAATAACTATGAAAGACGATGACGTTCTGTACATGTGTATTTCTCACTCTCAGACCTCTTGTTTCCCACCAGTCTGGTGCGAGAAAAAAAACGTGTGTACTGTGTAGCTGTAATGCGTATTAACACTATCGAATGTTTTTCATTTTTTCTTTTGCCAAGAGAAACACTGGTGAGAGAACGACTTCATACAGCTTCTACAATGTATAGAACTTATTTCATGGATGTTCTACAACACTACACACAGCTATAAACGGATTAAAAACCATGACGTCTTTGTATGTTCTTTGTAATGGTGTGCAAGTTTACACACTGGAATGTGCTGTTAAAGGAAAACAATCAACTACTTAAAAAAATACTGATTTGTTGCTCAACAAATATCATCATAATAAAAAAAATTCAATATTAAATAATAAATTCACCAGATCGTCATTTTTTACTTTCCAGAAAGGCTTTACTCATGTATGACTATCAGGCACTTAATACTGACTAAACCTTTCTGTTCATAAATAAGGAACTGAAAAGATTGCTTACATAAAACATAAGTACTTTATATAACAAATGTATTGCACCAATCATCGGATCTAATCCACAAGATGAACACAAAACCTAATTCAGACATATAGCACGTTTTAAAAAAAAGGCAAGTGAAACTTGGTACTCATTATTATCATTTTAAATGATGTGGTCTACTCATTTTAGACTGTGCCAGACTGAAACACAATAAAACCATACAAACTTTAATTAGAAGCGATCGTACCGTCATGTCTCCACGAAGTCCTGGGAACACTGGATGGTCCGTGAGCGGAAACTTCCAAAAGCAATCCCAGGAACACTCCCAGCACGCTGAGAGCCATGTTAGACTCTGGAATCTTGGGTAGCGTGAGGTTACCTCTGTAAAAGACAGATCGACAAGTCTGATGAGCACAGACAGAAAGAGAAAAGGCAAAATCACACACACACACACACACACAGAGACAGAGAGAGCGAGAGAGAGAGATGGACCTACGTGACACAACCTGAGGCAAA
>JAOVVF010000019.1:6649791-6665697 GCA_028565595.1 Duopalatinus emarginatus
TCTCAGGTTTACGGCATTGTCTTCCTCACACCTTGTGGTCACATTTACACTGACCATCAGAAACCTGGACAGTGAATTGGATATAATGACCATGACTGATCTTATACCAAGATATATTTACCCATGAATGCCTTCAGACATCCCAAAGTAATAAGTATAATTATTTATCTTTTATTTAATTTATACATTATTCTTTCCATTCTCTTGCTTAAAAGTTATAATATGAAAAGTATTATCCGGTAAGAGAAATATTTTCAACAATCACATGTGCTGTGATTTGAAACACTGGACTTGCTTTGATTGCAACATTACTGACACACCAACTAACACACAGCATGAATCACAGTATTACACTACCACAACAACCGGAGCACTCAAATACAAACCAACAATCCTTCTGTTGTCTTTATATTCAATATATATATTTATTTACATTTAATGTTAGTTTTAGTAAACCGCAGTGGTATAGCAGAAAAACCTTAAACACTTCAGTACATTCGGTTTGTAGGAAATGTTAGCAGGAGTAACAGTGCTAGAGGTCAGGACATATCGCACCTACCTGTCCTTGATTCTTATATTATTATATTGTTGGCTAGTTTGGCATTATGTCTAAGAAATGAACTAGTTTGGAAATAGTGTGCATAAGGTGTACGCTGTATTCAGTTACATTTTTGACAAAATGTCTCCCATCCACTAATTCAGCCCACCACATGACCCAGGAGGGCGGGCCAAAAGCAAACTTCTACCAACATAACCTCTACATTATTTCAAACTACTGCTCATGGTGCATCACATGGCAGTGTAACAGCATTGGATAACAACGCTAACTGCCCTCTTCTACATACGTGAATTTACAGACGCCGATGACTGGCCACTGCAAAAGACAGGGGAGAGAAATTAACGTTCATCCCACCCAGTTCACACATCCAGTTTCATTCTTTCAATGCTAGCCATAGTTGGAGATGCTGAAGTTTTCATTACATGGTGATTCTATAAAAATGGGCTCTAGTATCTTATACACTGATACACATGCTTATGCGCAGCTTATTCAAGAGCAAAACACCACAGATGGCAACATCACACCAGAATCGGACACTAAACCCTCTTTATATGCAGTGTAAGAATGTGCCCTGTATTGTGTTGTGACATTTGCCTCATCCACGCAGTTCTCGCCACCTCAGAAATGGAAATGGGTCACAGCCAGTGGCATAACGCCCACTGAGCAGCCATGTGACTATCCAAAACATTCAGCTCCTGCCAAAGTTTCTTTCGCACAATATGCATCACTGTGTGCCTCCTCCCCTCTCCGGCAGCCGCTCACATGGCACATTGATCAGGAATCAATATGGTGCCACTCAGCCTCGACCCAAAATGCCTTTCTGGCAGAATGTGCCTTCTCGCTGAACTCTCCCACAATCCTTCACTCTCTCAAGAGCGTGTCTGCGAGTGTGTTCGTGAAGAGGCTGGCTGTTGTTTGGAGTCAACGATCCCACAGAAACCATACATAGAAAAAAAAAAAGCGGAAAAAGAGAGCAAACCCGCTAGCGTGCTGCATGTGAACGTCTATGTCTCATCCTTACACAACTATTGATTCGTCAAAGAGGAAGAAATGACCACAAAACGAATGTGAGGCATCAGGCACTTGAAGTGTGGAACCTTGTGAGGAACCAGACTCAAAACGGTTTGACTACAGCTGCACACTATAGGCAGAAAAGATCTTCAGGGTCATTTTTGATTTCAGTTTTTTTCTTTAAGTCTACAATATTCAGGTCAAATTATTAACAGCATTATAAATATGCAGCAGATCTGAAACTTCTTACGTCATCATTCTGAAGAGCTGTGATCTCTCCAGGGTCTCTCTCTCTTTAATCAAAGAGGAAAAGAAAGGTCAAGGAGGCATGTCAGTAAAGGTTACCACAGCTAATGTAACCGATCTGTGGGCGTTGACCTGGTGGAATGATTATATACACAGCTGAAAAAGCCTAAGGACATAAAACAGGGGCTAGAAGAATGACGAAGAGGATTCGCTGCCCCTCCAACCTGTTACTCATCAGCTGCCCCACGGGAGCCTCAGCATGGTTCGATGCCTTAGGCTGATTCATCTGTGATGGGTTTTAATAAATAAATAAACAAAACCCAGCTCTTCAGGCACACAAATAAACAGACTATTAGTTCCTTGATTTATGTTACTAATAGGGAAAAACGACTTGAAGAGAGAGATCCATTAGAGACAGATTTAAGAAGTGAAAACACTGAATGATACAAATCAGATTCGCAGAGATAGCAACACTGCTACCACGCAAGCAGAGAGACAAAAAAAAATATTTGCAACAAAAATGCTAGCATACGCGAGACGCCATGCTGACAGCCGCTGATCAGAGCCCACAATTCCATCCACCTGTTTTCTCTTGGCTCACAAATAATTTGAGTGTTTGCAAATTCACAGGTCAAAAGTTCAGCAAGACCGAGTCAACTGTGTCCTTTCCCTTTCTAGGAACTGGTTCTTCCACCAGGTGAATTTTGTTTACATATGCTCTGACTGTTATGTTAGATTTAAAAAAAGCATATCTGATCTTCTGATCTTCCTCGCCTGCACTGCCCTAGCAAGAAGATAAAACTCGTAAACGCTACGGCTAAACCGAAGAAGTTCGCACCTCTGGGTGTCGGTGATGAGCTGGACAGCATTACGCACCGGACATCTCCACTTCCACGTCACTTTTACAAAACACGGTGCGTTTATTTCACAGAGAGGGGAGTATGAGAGCACTTGGCAACGCTGTGATACAAAATAGATACTTACACATATAATTACAGTATATGGAGAGGGTGCTGAGCTAGTGCAGGCCTGGAGTGACCACATTAAGACACATGCAGGGTCAGCTACAGTAAAAAAAAAAAAGCCTATATTTGGAGTCTAGAACACTGCATTCCCTAAAAGACTCGCACGAGCTGAGAGGGAGGAGGACAAAGAAATGAAGGCAGCGTGATGGAGGTGGGTTAGAGAAGCCGGGGATATTTACTGTCTGATCCCGCTACTGTATAAGAGTGACGTTATCAAATGGCAAAATCATTTTGGAGAAATTTTTAAGAATTGGGGGGTGGGCGCGTTTGACAAACCTCAGGAACACAATATCCGGGTGCTAGAAATGTCCTGATTTTGCCTTAAGGGTGTCAAAACTGTTTGCAATAGTAATTCTAATTCCAGGTTTTGGACACATACATGTGCGTACGCACACGCAAACACATGCACGCTTCACCTCCATCACTGTAAAACATAATTACTAGCCTCTCCAGCTCTCCTCAAAAAAGGCTGGATTGAAAAAGCCCTAATTTTAACATCTGCTCACACTGATGTAAAAGCACTTTCATGCTCCAAACTTTACCCCGATGATTAAAGTGCTCCATCAGTCTGCTCTGTAAAGCAGAAGTAACGTAACAGGAAGCCATATTTAGTGTGATTATATCCCTGACAGAGGGCGGGAACGCAGCAGAGAGCTGGTACAGTGGTCAGGTCTGTTACTGTCATTCACACGACATTCCGCTTCTCGCCGCCACCTGCAGCGGACGCATTTAGACGGACACGGTGGACGTTCCTAGTGCAGCACGTATCATTCCCGACAGAGCATGTGTCGAGGAGAACATCGCGTCACATCACTCAGGACGTCAAGAATCTACACTATGAGAAACCCGAAACCCCGAGGGAGGGAAAGACACAATCGCAGGATACGCTAAACAGTGCTGAGGGGCGCGGGCTAGCGAATGGCATCCCGAGCCACGTAGATCCACTTACAGTCTGGAGAACAGGTGTCGGAGTGAACTAGGATGAAGAACTTTGGAGCTCAGATGTGCCACCAAGTTCACAAGGCCTTGGTTACAGGCTGTAATGGATTTTTTTAAAATAATTTTCCAACCTGCATCAACATTACATCCAGAATTACTACACTCGAGTACTCTAGTAAACATGTAGATCCACGTATCATTAACAGAACAGGTGTCCTCCAAGTGAATTCACATACAAGTGGAGACTTTGGGACAAAAAGCTCAGTGCCGTTTAGGTTCATGACTGACTGAACTTGTGTTTCCACACCGATTCACAGCCTCTCTTCAGTTCAGTCTTCCCATTGAGGGCATACTGACATTGTCTAAAACTTGATTACAGAATTGAAGGAAAACAGAGACGTAGTTTCCCAATCTAAACCTTAATGAAAGCTTTAAGCTGCTTCTAATGCAGCATCCAGGACTGAAAATACAATTATACAATATATGCAAACCCTACTGCCTCACCCTCCCCCAAACTGCTGCTAATGCACTGACACTTTACATTCAGGATTATAATCACAATGTGCAATTACCTACTGTCAACTAAATATCTGTTCACACTATGTTTGCCCTATTTGATGTACTTTATACATCTGAAACACACTTTGCACTTTATACTCCACTGTTCACAGTACAAGCCCAGTATATACATATGTAGCCCTGCAAATTTATTTTAAAGTATCTTTCAAGTATTTGTTGCTGCCGATCTATCTGTGAGCTACCAAACAAACTTTCATTGTATAAGAACAATGACAAAGTCTGTTATCTAATCTTATTTTATCTTAAAAGATAATCTGCATGAATTTAAATAAAATACAGCTCAGAACTGCAGCCTTTCTTCAGTTCAATCCCCAGAATCATCCTGTTATGAAAACTGGGACGAGATGGAGCCTTGATTATGGGCTTTGAGGGAACAGTGAGACAGAGTTTCCCTGCCTGACGTAAATCCAATGCTAGGACACTACACACACACACACACGCACACAAAAACAACAAAAAAAACAGAGCAATATAGAATAAGAGCATGCTCACTAATTCAATTTTACTTATACAGGACTTTGTGGACATTGTCTTAAAGCTGCAAAACAGATCTTACAATTATATAAATTTTATTCCTGTTGGGAAGCAGAAGGTGGGTGGCAAACAAAACTACCTGAAACGACAAGAGGAAGAAAGGAAACATCAGATCCTAATCTGGGTGACAGGGATAGTGTAATTATAAATAATCCTCTGCTATGATCTTAAAAATGGTAACTGAAAAGGCAGGAAATGTGTTTTTTTCTGAACTTATCTACTATTTGACTTGATGGAGAGTAAATGACATTTCAAGCCAAAAATAATAAAAACAAACTTCCAGCTGAATTAGTATGAAGAGTGGATTTCACAGTCTGGATTTCAGTGGATTCGGCCCTCTGCAGAGGCACCAAGTTCATGACTGACTGAACTTCAATCAAAGTTTCAATCAGAATCGCAGCCTCACTTCAGTTCAACCCTTAAAAAAAACAAAAACAGGGATGCACAATGTACAGAAGCTACAAGGGAACTCGGCGTCGGTAGTTTTCCTACCTGCAACGAGTTAAAATAAAAAGAAAATACAAAAGCAGGTTAAAAAAAATGACTGAAAATCAATTGGTGTTCTAGTGAAGCCTCTCCAAGTTTAATCCCAAGAATCCTCTCATTAGACAAACATGGAGTAGACTGCACACCAATGTACAAGGTCTTGATTATGGGCTTTAAGGTAGACGTAGTTTCCCAACCGGTATTAACAGTACAATCAGAACTTCAATTTCAATCCACTTACCGTTAAAAAGAAAACAAGTGCCGGGTTCACAACTAACTGAGCTTCAATCTGTGTCTCACCGCAGAATCACAGCCTCTCTCCAGTTTAATCCGCTGAATCCTTCCATTAGGCAAAATGAGATGCAATACAGTGTGCAAAGCATTAATTATGAGCTTTAAAGAACCGGGAGACGTTTCTCTACCTGCATCTACAGCACATCCAGCGCTCCTACACTGCAGGAATCTGGGCGATGAAACTCTCATAGGTGGATAAACAATTGCTCTTCATTCTTCTATTTGTCTCTGTACCTTACTCTTTGTTGTGACCAAACCCAAACCTTCTCACAAAGACCGGAAAACCTAAAGCTCGCCAATGCAAGAAGCTTTTGTTAGGAAACATTTTTTGTACTTCAAACATTAAAGAAATGTAGTTTATTTTACAAGCGTGACTATGTATAGTTTTATATACAGAGTTCCACGATAAACAATAATACGAAACAATGTAGGCGTGTGTGTTTATATTCCAGGTGAAAAAAACAAGGACTTGAATACCATCACATCATACCTTCTTCCTCATTCTTCATCTTACTGCCCAGCAGCCCCTGATGATTGTATTCCCTAACCACAGGAAAATGACTGGCTTGAGGAGATGCCAGTAAAAACTCTACAACTTCCTCATAACACTCCCTCACAAACACACACACAATAAAAAAAGGAGCCTATGCAATGAATTAAACAGAAGCAGCTGCATTGCACAAAGATGAAGCAAAGTGAGACGTACGACAAGGAATGAATACCAAAATCAACTAATTCTTGGCCAAAACCCAAAATATGACTATTATTAAATGACTAAAACCATAAAGAATGATTAATACTAAAATCTAATAGAATATTAATGACGATAATGAAATATAATTACACAGAACTAGTAATACTAGTCAGCTACACTTTTTAAAAAATTCATTATTCCATTTGAATGATATTTAACAAACAAGCAAACAAAATAAACTAATTTTTTTTTTTTGGTAAATCCACCTTCTGCAATTCATCTAATAAGATACTAATGGAAGTAAGGATGAATGTTTGTATAAATACACTTGTAATGTGTCAGAAAATATTAAGTCTGGGTTAATTTTATGATAAATTCCAAGATTAAAGAAGCTTTTAGGGTACTGATGAACACTATCACAGTCAGGGAAAGGAAAGGAGCTTTTTTTTTTTTTTTTTTAAGTTCTGACAAGCTACATAATCATAAGAGAAAGAAAGAGAAAGACTGGAGAACACACAACATAGTTTTAAAGGGGTTTGGTGGGCTTGAGGTGATTTCAGCCCTATACAGTGTGTGAGATGAAATAATGGTCCTCCAGAACCATGGTGTTACATAGAATTACAAACCTACACAAGAGACTCTCAGCACACTCGAGTACTTCGACTCCAAACTCATCACCCCAGCTCACTTTGTGTACAGGGACATTGTCATGCAGGAACAGCTTTCAGCCTCTTAGTTCCAGTGAACTCAATTTACAGCATACAAAGACGTTCTATACAGTTGGTTCCTGCCAACAGTTGTGAAGATCAGGTGTCCACACATTTTCAGCCGTATCGTGTCTCATAGATACGTTATTGAGACAGAAAACCGCGCTCAAGACTAAAGCAATAACGTTGATCAAGTGAGACGACGGCATAAGGGTCCAAAAGCCATTTATATCACCATAGCAAAATGGTGAAAAATGGTGGCGTTTGGGAAAAGCCAATATTTGACATTCTAAAATGAGGTCCTAATTAAAACAGACGTGTGTGTGTGTGTGTGTGTGCGCGCAACTATTCTGGGAGCCCCAACAGATCAAAAGCAAACTCGCAGGCCTGATCTGTGATGTTCAACCGCAGGTGTCCGTGTGTGTGCACTCTGAAGACGGATCAGGTTTTAACCTCAGAAGAACCGGATCACTTTTAAAGGGTGCCAGTAACCGTAGTCCTTTTCCTGTGTGTCTGTGCCTGACGAGCTTAGTTTCCAGTTTCCTCCTCTGTAAATAAGCGCGGACGTCAGCAAGCGGTGGCATAAGGGAGAATACGCTTTCTGAACGATTTTCCTTCCTCACACAAGCCAGGCATCGCTGCTATATACAATACCCAGTCCTGTGAGACTGTGTTGGAGAGGATTAGCGTATTGTGTTGCAGTGCTAGAGGACCCATTATTAATACATTACAGTGTTAATCTGAGACTTTCTAAAGTAGGGCTCTCAGATTTACAGCCACAAAAATGTTGTGGTTTAAACCTGAATGAACTTTCCACCCTGAAACATATTGAACGTGTTTATATTAAAATATTTGGACTGGGTAATTGTGGTGCTAATTTGTTTGACGGCCATTCATGTGAAAGCTGGCAGCTGGACGAAAAAAATAAAAATCCAGCATTCCTAAACACAAGTCAAATTGAAACTCACTTCCAGCGATGTAGAAACTTGTATTAATGAGAAGTCCAGCTTAAAATCAGAGGAGATGGAGAGAAGTCGTCCCAGAATGCAATGCAGCGATACAAAGAATTAGGGCAGAGAATCAGCTCGATGATGTGATATTAGCATCAAGGCTGCAGATCTGGAAGCTGACCCTATGAGCCACGTGTTCAGATAAGAAAGCTGAACCGACTAAATCGTTGCTGCATCGTCTGTTTAAGTAGAGATGAAGGTAACAGGTAAACCAAACACAGGAAAGATTCATATGCAACCCGTTTGGCTTTAACATTGTTTCAGCGCTCTTTTAATCACCTGCTGTTTACTCTATAAAAGTCATCACTCTGCAGGCTCGCTGTCGTAAACGCAGTGGTTTTCCCTGAGATACATCAGCTTGTTTCCTGCTCTATAAGAGTGGCACGAGGCTGTGAAGTCTCCCACCTGCAGGTTATTCGACAGCACGCTGATTTCACACACTGATTTAGGGTCAGCTCGAACAAAAAGACCTGTGGAGCACCGGAGAAGAGACTCACAGCGTCCTCTGGCACTAACAGCCAGTCTGCTGGACTTGAATGCTGGCAAACACACAGGAAAACGCTTATTTAACCTGCGTACACACACAAACACACATACGGGGTGTGTTACACTGAGCCTCTGATTCTTCATGCCCATGAGCAGCAGGATGTGAGTGTAGGGTTGCAGAAGTGATCGCAAAAAGTGTCACGGTGTTTGCTGAAGTGTTTACGCGCTCGCTTTATTGTGTTGCGTTAATGCAGAAGTTATACACTTCCCCCGTCAGGTCCGTTTTCCGCATATGTGCTGTGGTGTAATGCAGTGAGAGACGGCTGCGACGTACACACACACACACCCACCTTGAATATCAACACGGAACCGGGTGAGATTACATGTAGAAAAAAAGGGAGGGGAAGAAAAAAAGGAGGATGACACACAGACAGAGAGAGAACAACATAGACAGTGAGAGACACATAGAAAAAGTCATTGAGGAACGAGAGAAAGAAAGAGAGACAAATACAGACACAAATAGAGAGAGAGAGAGAGAGAGAGAGAGAGAGAAGGGAACAGATAGACAGACAAACAGAGACAGAGGGAAAGAGACGGTGAGAGGGGAACAAAGGGAGGAAAATTGGGAACAATACAGAGAAACAAACAGAAATACAGAAAGAGACATGAGAGAAACACACACAGATACACATAGCTGGACACACAGGCAGACATGGGGGAGAGAGTGGGAAAGCACAAGAGAGAGGGAGAGAGAGAGAGAGAGAGAGATGCACAAAAACAACAGAAAGTGACATGTGCAGAGAGACCCACAAACACAAACACGGAGGAAACAAAGGAAAACGATCAAAAGTAGAAAAAGTCTATCACCATCATCAGAGGGAGAAAAGAAGCTGTAATCTTCAGCTGAACCTGAACGTTAGGTAAAAGAAACAGGACCAGGCAGCACAAAGGAAAACAAAAATCCCACCATATAACAAAGCATATAAAAACATAAAACAAAGGAGGAGGTGTTTACTGGAAGCTTTGGATTGAAAGAAAATTCCAGAAGAATGAGCATGAAGAACCCAAAAGTTATGGGCGAAGGAAAAAACAAAACAAAACAGTGCAACTCAGGTGGGCAAACAGATTGGAGAGGCGTGCAGCGTGAAGAAGCATGCAGAGATCAGACTTCCACAGGCAAGCTGGAGGACACGCCACAATGCAAAAGGGGGAGGAGCTTCTGACCTGCGACTCTTCAGTGATGCTCGACTAGACGAGAAGATCCGTCCTTCAGATCTTATTATACAATCCTCCAGCTAGAGAGACAAAGACAGATAACAAAACAGTAATATTATCATTGTGCAGTGTTTTAAAGGTGCAATGGGTGAGAATCAGAGCAGACGCTTTAAACCAGCATGCACGATGCTCCACACACACCAGCTCCACTATGGGCTTGTACATTGACCATCAAGTGCTGTCTCCTACGCACAATACGAACACACAGTACCTATGCTGTGGTGTGGTGTGTGTACGAGAGAGAGACAGAGACAGAGACAGAGAGAGAGCGCGTGAGCGAGAGAGAGAGGGGGGGGAGAGAGAGAAAGGAAGACAGACACACATGTACGTGCACACACACACACACGCACTCACACACGCACTCACACACGCACTCACAATCTTTCTTCTATAGAGATTTGAACAGGAACTGAACAGTCTGAATGGGCAGCTGTGAGTAAATGAGGGGTTGATGAGCTTTTCATCCTCGTAAAAACACTCACACTGACAGCACCAGTCTGTGTGAGTGTGTGTGCGCGTCTTTGCATTCAAACACATGGCACATTTCTTTTTACAAGCAGTAGTTTTCCAGAAAGGATTTGTCATCATCATAAGAGCAGCGTGTTATGGCATGCAGGTGCAAATGTTTTCCAAAAGCAGTGAGATTACACTCCTGGCATTTGTTCATGCTGACCCTCACAGGCTTGTATAAAAAGCATAGCATCCAGCCAGAGCCAAAACACACACACACACACACACACACATGCACATGCACAAGATCTCAGCTAGCACAAGTTGCGTATATAAGCTGTGAAGTTCTATTAACATGTCATTTTTGTCCTTCAGTGAATTCGAGCACATTTCAGTCGCATAAGAGCGTATATATATATATATATATATATATATATATATATATATATATAAAAACACAAAAAGTACATCTGTTCTCAAAGTCAGTGTTAAAAACAGGAACAGGACTGGGACAGAGCACCTCCAAAAGAGCAGGTCTTGCAAGGTGGTCCCAGTGTGCAGTGGTTAATACCTGCCAAAGGTAGTCCAAGAAAGGACAACCAGTGAACCAGTGACAGGGTCATATGCACCCAAGGTTCAATTATGTGTGTGTGGGGGGGGTGAACATTAGACAGAAGATCCACAGAAGGATATGTTGCTTACGTCTTGGTGCCACAGATTCCACAGGACACCTTCTGAGGTCTTGTAAAGTTCAACCTCATTTGACAACATGTGGTTAAAACAAACATGTTTATTAATGTTTTTCGATTCACACCCAGGAGGCGTGGTTGATGTCACAGTGATGTGTGACGGATGGTTCTAAAACCCGACTGGCTGAAAATCCTGGATACCCAAAACACCTCACAGTGACCAAAATCTGTTTTATTGCAGCAGCTTTTAAACCAACAAACCCTCACTCAGTCCATAACCTGACTACAGTCATCTTTGCACGTTGCTTAGCAACCGAAATTTACTGTTTGGAGACCGCATTGCTTGGTGGAAGGATTGTTTACTACGAACATTATTAATAATAAATGGCCATTTGATAAACACAACAAAACCACTCGAGACAGAGTGTGTTGTGTATGACTGAGACTGTATCATGAGTGGTTTAGTCATTTAAAAATAATACATGAATATCAGTCAAAATCTAACTATATGGACTTAAAAATAAACAAAACAAAACATTAACGAAAACATTGTGGTAAACAACTCCCCCCAACACTCACACACATACACACACACACACACACGTTACACAATTACAAACCAGCCATTGTTTTCTAAATCGCATGCAAATTAAACTAGTCTGATGGGAATAAAACCAGGAATAAAAATGGCTGTGTTTATGTTGAGCTCCATTATACCTCGTTTATTAACAGCTCATGGAAAACACTGTAAACTGTATAATAATTGCAAATCAACATCTCCGAAATATTAATTAAGACGGAGGTTTAGGAAGAGCAGACTGTGGGAGTCCAGAGTGATGTTAATAACACAAACACCCTAGTCCGGGAATTAAAGTGTTTTTTTTGAGGACGGGAAAGGAAAATGTCTGTCGTCTGTCGTCTGACCTTGTTGTACAAGGTGTACTTGTACTCCCTTTCCAAATTAAGTACAGCTTCTTCTGTAAAGGCATGCTTGCTGAATGACCCAGTGATGCAACAGAAATCAGCTCTACACGCTGACGGCTCTCTGCTTGTCAGACAGACGGAGAAAGACGAAGACCGAACAATTACAGTAACCCATGAAGACAAACTTCCATCCTGCCTGCAACCCCTGCTCCATCCTTCCTTTCCCGGTCTTTAAAGAAAATCTTGATCTATGTTCAGTCATGTTATGCTTCATTATTGCATAGTATATTGCAGGCTGCAGGCTGGTAACTCTCAAATGTCACCATGTCTAATTTGATCTCAAACATGAATTCAACTCCAGCATTAACACAAAGTACTACAAAAGAGGACAGTTCGTTTAACACTGAGGGTTTTGTTACTTCTGTACTTTGTGCAATTCTGTAGAATTGCTTTAAATGTAAAACATTTACACAAAACCCCTTTAACATGGATGTAGTCAATAATATTTTTTTTTTGGTGCTCACTCTTCCTGAACCACCAAACATATTTGGCCTAAGTTGACTTGGACTTGGTGTTTGGACCTCTAAATGTAAGTGATGAGGTCTGTGGAATTTAAATAATATTGTTTAAAAATTTTTATTATTATGTAAACTTATTATATCATATTATAAACTAATAATTTAAATTATAATTTTAAAGTGACAATTTTTTAAATTCTTGACTTGACCTTGGTAACTTGGACCAAGTCAACAGTCTAAATAAAATATAACTAACTAACTACATAAATGTACATAAATAAGTACATAAATATTAAATGTATATATTTTTTTTCTTACAAAAAAAAGCTGTATTCATATGGCATTTTGTTTTTACCCTTTTCCTATAATGCTCCATTTTATCAGTACTTTTACTTAAAAATAAATTTTATTTCCTTTCCCCTGTTAAAGAACTCCTAATTTCTGAAAAAGGAGAAACACAAAGTGATACGCCTCAGACCAAGTAAGATGTTAAGAGTCCTCCAAACTCCCTATTCATCTATTTATGATTCAGAAAGTGGATAAGCATGCTAGGCGACTGAATACAGACGAGCACCAGAGGCATCTGCCTGGAAAAAAAAAAAAATCATAGACATGTCTATTCGGACTAAAATTACCAGCAAGTCATTTAGTCTATAATTTTCCTAAAGAACAACCAAAAAAATCAGAAGTGGCTGATTCCGGAGGAACCCCCCACCCCCCACCCCAACAAAGTAGCACCTGCAAATGCTGGAATTATTCCTGATTTTAATTAATTTATCCTGTCTGAATCAGGTAGTATGTTTACAAATGTTTTTATTTTGTAATATATTAACTGTCAGGCCACGCCTCCTACCTGAGTGATGCTGCCAGAGTGAGGATAAACCACTGAGGAAAAGTCTTGCAGCTCAGTCCGTTCTTAAACGTAACAACGTTATAATGTCCAAACTTATCGATATGCTGTATTAGGTTTGGCGAGCAGCGCTCACGATGCTACACTGATAGCTAAAAGCATCAGACTTCCCAGTACTCCCCAGTGACACGTCTGTCCTATACAAACACCCTGCTACAACACCGAAATCACACAATAAACACAGGCTGTACATCGTCCATCCCACCCCCCAACCATTTGTCAGCAACTCACAATTGTCCCCAATTATCCCCTCACCCTGCTTCACACGCACCTCTCCAGTCTCACTGACTCCCTCACTCTCACACACTCCTCTGTGTCAGGTGTCAGCATCTCACACTTGTGGCTATCGCAGACTTCAGGGGGTTGACAGCAGCTCCAGATTGATGAGTTAAAGGTCAAAGTTGGCACCTTGCTCTACAGATGGCGGAAACGTGCTGACGTGACTTTCAGTACCATGAACAAAACGCGCCATCGACGTCCGAGACGCAGCTCGCCCCCTTCTCTTATGATGGGGTTCTGAGAGACAAGAAGAGGAAATGGTGAGGTTATGGGTCACACTGTTTTATAACGGCTGATTGGTTATTTGAAGTGACGGAATGACAGTTCGATTGTGAACGAGGAGATTGGCATACAATGGCATCTGATTAATGAAGAGAATAGAGATGATGCAGATGGTGTTTGACAACACTGAAACTTATCCGAACGTCTTGTTCGGTTAACCGTGCGAAAATTAACGGGGGTAAATGGTTAAACCGGCTTGGGACAGAGTTATAACAATAGCTATTATTAATGAGATGCTCATTTTCAGTGGAAATTTTTATTTACATGCAAATGGTCTGGGTAAGAATTGTAGAAAGGAAATAACCAAACAACTTTAACGTTTTTACCATAACTGTTACCATGGCAACTATATCAGGATGTCTAATACAACATAAGCTGAAAAATTCGTTTAACACAAAGGTTCTCCGTTTACCCAGAAATCACTTTAAAGGCAAAACACAGAACCCCTATTACTATAGTATTATAATATGGTTTTTTTTTTGTTTTCCACTGATAGGACAAATATATCTGAGCTGACTTTGATTCTTGGACCCCTAAATATAATGGATAACGTGGGTTACTGTTTCCACCATTAGCACAATCAAAGTCTCAGAGACCTTGGCTATGCTTCACATTTGCCTACGTATCGTGAACCAAAACAACGATAATGTCAACTTCATGATTCTTGATTCTTCATGAGCAGAAGTTGCAATGGGGAAATTCAGCTTAATAACAGCTACCGAGTACACAAAAAACCCCACCAAACCAAACAAAAAAAATCCTGAAAGGTGTCATAATTCTGTATGTCTGGAAAAACCCATGAGCCATCAGTGTGACTGAAGACGAAAAGTCTGACATTAGTCAAATTTAGCTAAAAGCTCACTGAAGCCACTGTTATAAATCTTCACCTCAGCATCTTGGACAGCTTGGTTTATTTTACAGCACACAAAACAGTCAAAGAAGGCATCACATCATCCTTCATCTTAATTTTATTCTTCAGGATTATGCTCATACAATTATGACTCATGATGAATTGAAGATGTATACTGGAGTGATTTATTAAATGTCTGATGACTCCACTGTTGTCATACAAAGATTTAATATGTGATTTGGCAGTGGGTGTGGTGCTCTGACCTCAGTGTTTTAGGGACGTGTCTGTACATTCACACAGATTAAATCAGGTTTTCCAGCGTGTATGGTTCCGCCGATGTGCTATTGAGTAATGGTGTCAATAATTTAGAAGCTTGGGAATCAAATCACATCACTGAATCCCAAAGGCAATATTTGAAAAAGTTAATAAGACCAATCGAAAAGTCTTGGTGTACACATATATATGTAAAGAGGTTTATGTGTAATGATGGGCGTCGTCCTAAATGAGCATTACAGAAATCTGGATGCAGTTTTAGGAAATAAAAAGGAAGAAGTGTCTCAACGGTAATGAAACACCCATATAAAATGAAAACGGTTTTGGCCGACGGTGATTTTTGCACACAAGCCACGGCCACCATGTTGGTTTCCGCCTTCTCCCACAGCTTGTGTTAAAATCGGGTCAGTGTTTGCCAAAATATTTTTTGGTATTACCTCACTTTTGAGACATCCAGTGATATCACTGGCTTATTTACAAATCCCTGCTTGCTAGGAGGTTGGGGTCAGAGTAGAGTCAGTCATGATATGATTTCCTTGGACCAGACAGGGTTAAGGGGTCTTGCTTAAGGGCCCAACAGTGGCAGCTTGGCAGCCCTGGGGCTTAAACACTCAACCCTCTAATCAGTAAATCAGTGCCTTAAGTGATGACCCACCACTACCACAAAGATCAGTTAAGATCATTATTGAGCATGTGAGGTAACCATGGTGATGACAATTTTCCTGAGATGATGTGAGGACAAAATCTTGACTCACCATGTGACCCCATGCAATTAGTTTCTGAGGGATGTGATGTTTTTTTACTGTACTAGTAGACTCCAGACACGTGCCTAAATTTGACCTACAGCTAAACTCTGCTGGACTCTAAACTTGGGACGGAATTCCAG
>JAOVVF010000019.1:6696248-6709785 GCA_028565595.1 Duopalatinus emarginatus
CTGCTTTAACGGTAAAACAGTGCACACTGCTTCAAATTCAGTATGTACTGCTTGAGTATGCGATTTCGGACACAGCCTTACTGTTACTGAAGCAGCACGCGACAAGCCTCAACATGAACTACGGGTGAATCGCAGGGCCAAATTAGAATTTGCGTTAAGGGCCTTTTTTTTTATTGCAATAATTTGATATCGCGTTAATGCGTTACTATCGCGTTAACTTCGACGGCCCTAGTCAAAACTATGCTACTTGGTACTGTTAATTTTTTAATTGTCCATAAAACTTAAAACTAGTGGCTAATGCTACATTAAACATTTCTTTATATTTATGTTTATAAGTCTTCCTAAAATGTTGGTTTATTGTTTCAGGCTACTGCTAATTCACATCAGTGATGCTCTTATAACATTGTACATAGGAAACAATTATATAGCATACGTTAGCATTTTAAACAAACTGTTCTAATATTGTTCTACCAGCCTTTATTCTGCCTTATAGGAAGCTTGATGGCAGCAGTAGCACAGATCATACCCACAGCTCATTATTGAACTATGCCAGTGGCTTTATCATGACAACCTCAAAGCTCCAGTTAATCACAGCCTCAACTTTACTGCCAATAGCCCTGTTCTGTTAGCTGTTAGCACTGATAGCATCTCCATAGGAACGCATCAGAGAGAGCAGCTGCCATACAGTATGTGTGTGTTAGTAAGAGGAAGCAGGTGACTGAGGAATGTCCTATGAGACCAGACTCCATTTAACTACCACTGGCTTTATAATAATTAGACTTGCGGTTCTTGTGCTGCATATGTTCACGTTTGCTCCACACCGAACTGAATTTATGACACTGCTTTTTTTTTTCATTCCCAGTACAGACCGGTTTTGTAAAAGCTACTGTGCTTATAAATCCACTGTCAAAAATTAATCAGCAAATACTGCATCCACATTATACAGCAGTGTATGTTGTGATTGGGTTAAAAGGGGTTGATTGGGGTTTTCTATATCATTACTGATAGTTCTTTAAAACCCAGGTGTAATTATAAAACTTTTTGTAATTGTAACTTTATCTGTTAATTAAAATTGTAACTTCAAATCACTGAGGATATCATAAAAGGATTTATGCTTCTCCACAGGTTTGGCACATCCTTGGGAGTAATTTCCAAGTGTGGTTCCATGTTTATCTGTCTTAATGATAATATGCAAGTTTAAACACCATGGAGCAAGGAGGCATATTTTGTCTCCTAGAGATGAACATGGTTAGAGAACTGGTCTAATGACTGGAAGGTCCCAGGTTCAACCCTCACAATGGACAAGACATTGCTGTGGTCTAGTGCTGCCCCCCCACTCTGGGCAAGGATGTACACTGCTCCCTAGTGTTCATTCGTGTGATTCACTGCACGGATGGGTAAAATGCGGAGGTCACATTCTTCTGCATGTAAACACAGTAGGCAAATATTTCAATTTCACTTGAAAGAATGTACGTTGTTGAGACAAAGCAAACAACCTTGTAAAGATGCTGGAGGATATAAAATAGGTATAAAATGTCTTTATCAACAGTCAAGCATAAGCTACTGCTCCAAAACCACCATAAAAGCCAGGTTACATTTTGCAACTTCACATAGGAACAAAGATCTTAGGTTTTAGAGAAATGTCTTTGCTGCAGGAGGGCCTGGTGAAAGAAAGGTGGCGATCACTCTTTCACATAGACAAAGAATTCCTCCAAAGTAGGAAAATGGACAACAGAGTAAATGTATGAGTTGGCACTGACCTCAATCCCATAGAAAATTAATGGGCAGAAATAAAAAAGTGTGTAAGAGCAAGGAGGCATATAAACTTGACTAAGTTATGCCAGTTCTGTCAGCAGGAATGGGCCAAAATTTCAGCAACGTATTGTGAGAAGCTTGTGGAAGTCTGCCTGAAATATTTGGCCCAAGTTAAACAATTTGGGCAATGGTACCAAATACTGACTATAAACATCTGAGCCACTCGGAATGTGAAGAAAGAAAGAAAAGCTAATAGAAATCATTGTCTCTGGTATTGTTCTGACATTACATACTCTTAAAATGTATTAGTGGTGATCCTGACTGATCTTAAAGAGGGGATGGGTACTAAGATTAAATGTCAGGACTTGTGATAAATGACTTGTTGAGTTTACATGAATGTTTCTACAGTGTAACAGGTATCAGTAGGAACTGGTTTTCTAGTGTTATTTATTTATTTATTTTATTTAAAGGAGTCTTTATTGTCAGTACTTTGTAACGGTTTACAGTTTTGAATTTTGACTAACCCCCGTCAATTTACAGCAGCCTGCATGTACACACAAGAAATGCACAAGCAAGTAGCTTCTGTTTACTATCCCTCCCTCACTGTCTGTGTGTGTGTGTGTGTGTGTGTGTGTGGTATGCTGATGAGCTAATTTTAGGACCACTTGTCTACACGTATCTAAGGTGTTGAGAGGAGGTTCTACAATTCACAGTCAATCCCAAGCAGGAGTCACTATAAACCAGTGTTTGCTTTTCTCCCTTGACCTATTTCCTGATCACATGATGCTTTGTGTTAGTTTTTTTTATCCCATTCAGACCTGATTTTCTTTCTATAGCTATTACAAAAAAACCTTTCCTACATTTAAACCCCTGACAAAGATGTCTGGAACGGGAGTTTGTTTCATGTGGGTTTTGGATTTCAATAGTTGCAGCTTAAATGTTTTATTTATTCAGATTTTTGGGGGGAATTATTTTGTTTGTTTTCATTTCATTTCATTAAACATATGATTTGAAAAAGTCTTTTTTTTTTTTAAACTAAATATCAGTAATGGATCTTCCGTATGTCAGAGGGTTGCTTTCCTTTTTATTTCATTTTATACACCAGAAAAAAAAAAACATAGGGGATGCACATTATGGAAAATAATTTCTATTAATTATAATGTATTTAAAAAAAAAAGATAAAAGAACAGAAAACCAAGGTAGTATTAGTTTTGGTGGCAATACTATGTAGTACATGTATCTAATTACAAATGTTGACTATACAGTCATTTAGGATTGTAAGCAGGTTCTTGGTAAGGTTACAATCTTCTTGTTTCTGTCTTATTGAAGATATTCAATAAAAAGTGAAGGAAAGACTGTTTACAGCTGCTGAAACTATAAATGGATAAAAAATTAGGCTGCCCTGTATATCAGCTGTAATCCTTGGCAATTTTGACTGATTTCTTGTGAGAAATAACAAATAATAGCATTGTTGTAATAACATATTGCTGTGGAGGAAAATAATTATCAGTTAAGGTGGGTCTTGATTATATAACAGAACACGCTGTCAATTTTTACACCAACAATGTTGAACTGACATTTCTGTGACCCCTAATCTCTTATTCAAGATTTGTAATATATTACTCGAAAATAAATCCAACTTCAATACATGAACTTGTCATGTTCATCTTTTTCCTCCACTGCTCCTGATCCCTGAGTCATTTAAGGAATTACCAGACGTAGCTGGGTTGAGAAATTTGTTTAGGTGTATTGTTGAACTCCTAAACTACTGCACAAAAGAGTGTGTGTTTAATCTAAGTGTATCTCCGGTGATATCATACAGTTTTTGTAATTAGCATAGTTAGCATAATATTGCTAATATTCCTCCTTAATATAAGTTTGGGACCAATTGATCACACGTGGGGTCACAACCCCTAGTTAGAAATCTCCTTACATAATGTAGAGTGTAGATTTATTAGGCTCTGAACGTGCAAGAATCCAGAACAGTCCGGTTTCAGATGGCCTGTGATTAAGTCACACGTCACGTCACATAACCTGGCTCCACACATGTGCTAAAGTCTTCATCTCTACATCTTATCTGCAGTAATTACAGCCCTCAGTAAGTATATGCTGTGTCACATGTGGGTTTGACAAGGCCGTAGTTTTGGTTTTTGTCAAACACACAAAACAAAGAGGAAGGATTAACACAGAAACTGAGCCTGATTACAGAGCGCTAACATTTGCTTCATTTGTTTACAGCTGTGAGATTTGCGCACATCTGGGATACGCTTACGTGATACGACTTTGATGTGCAGCTGGTAGATATGAAGCAAGGACAATAAACTGGTCCAGTGATCCATCATTCAACTCAGAGAACCTTGTAGAGGTGGAGTTTCTGACAATCAAACCAAAAAAAAAAAACCTTACACTGGCCTGATGTTTAATATACTGGTGACAAATTAAAGGAAATGATTAAAAGTAGTGTATCTGTTATGCTTTTGGGTTGTGTTCATTTATTTTGCTGGCATTAAACATAATGAATGATAAAACAGTTGACACAGGATGACACGTCACAGAGGCAAACATCTAACTGTAAGGGGTAGCAATTACAACAGAAATACTTCTCTTTAAATAATCAGGCTAATCTGAGCCAAACCTGAACCTTTAACATTATTACACACTCTATGCAATACTATCAAAATTTCTCATAAACATGACTGATTATAAACCTGTGCTGCTATGATGCTGTAGTGAAGTAAAGTGCAAGAACAGTACCAATTTAAGGTATTTTAAATATTTACATTTCTTATATTTAAATATTTTGAGTGTCAGCAATGTTATGTTATGCTATGCTATGCTATGCTATGCTATGCTATGTTATGTTATATTATGTTTTGCTATGTTATGCTATGCAATGCAATGCTATGCTATGCTATGCTATGCTATGCAATGCTATGCTATGCTATGCTATGCTATGTTATGTTATGTTATATTATGTTTTGCTATGTTATGCTATGCTATGCTATGCAATGCTATGCTATGTTATGTTATGTTATATTATGTTTTGCTATGTTATGCTATGCTATGCAATGCAATGCTATGCTATGCAATGCTATGCTATGTTATATTATGTTTTGCTATGTTATGCTATGCTATGCAATGCTATGCTATGCTATGCTATGCTATGCAATGCTATGCTATGCTATGTTATGTTATGTTATGTTATATTATGCTATGCTATGCTATGCTATGCTATGCTATGCTATGTTATGTTATGTCATATTATGTTTTGCTATGTTATGCTATGCTATGCTATGCTATGCTATGCTATGCTATGCTATGCAATGCTATGCAATGCTATGCTATGTTATGTAATGTTATGTTATAAAGCCTATACCACCTGAGGATCCTGCAGTACCAGCACCTGTGAGAGAGGAGCACCTGTTCTGGATGACCAACATAGGATATTGCATGAGTATCACATGTTACTACTTGTGGAGAAAATCCATCCAGATGGATCTAAGAACATGACCTGAATGATAAAACAATACAATGATTCCTGAACCAGACTTTCTGCACTCCAAGATCAATAAGATTGTTGCTATGCTTCGGGCAAGGGCAGCTGGTCAGCATGTGTGTTTACCTCCACCCAAGAGCATGAAGAGGAAGAGTAGTAGGAGAAATATCACACTGTAAAGCATATTTAGATTATTCACTTTACATTTATGTTTATTATGTATACTGTATATATATATATATATATATTGTTCTTCTTCTTCTTCTTCTTCTTCTTCTTCTTATTATTATTATTAATAATAATAATAATGCTTTATGCTGTTACTCTGTGTTGAAGGTGGTGACGTAGGTAGTGTGTGTGCTAGCTACAGGGATCTGGGGCTGTGGGTTCGAACCTTGCTCTGGTCTCTGTCTATAAGAAGTTTGGTGTGTTCTCCCTCTGCCCACGTGGGTTTTCCCCCAGGTTCTCCAGTTTCCTCCCACCACCCCTAAAAACCATAAATAGTATACTAAATTGCCTCTAGGTGTGAGTGTATGAGTCAATATGTGTGAGTGTATGTGGTACCCTGTGATGGAGTGGCACCCTGTCCAGAGGATATTCCTGCCTTAGACCCAGTGATTCTGGATGGGCTACAGACAACCTGCGGCCCTGACGCACTAAGTAGATAAGATAATGACTGGCTACTACTCTTAAACTGCTGTTAAATCGTTTTCTGGTTGTCTGGGCTAATATATTGGCTGTGTAAAGTTTGCCATCTGGTGGTAAAATGGTGCAGACACACACACACACACACACACACACACACACACACACACACACACACACACACACACACACACACACATTGCTGTTTTATTAACACAAAAACATAAACAGAATAAGAGAACTGACAGTCTGTGGTCTTGTTCAGTGGTTAATGTGTCTGAAATTTGAGACCTGAATGGAGAAATACAGCTCTTTTGAGCTATAATTATGCCTTCTGCAGCAAATCACTAGTGTTCATGCATGATTATGATTCTTTACCACACATCCCCACATCAGGCTACAATGGTTCATCATGTAAAATGCATAATTATGCTGTTGGTGTTGGCAAAAATTGCTCTAGTGTCAAGAGAATAATACACTTCAATATGTGATGTGATGGGCAATAATCAACTTTATCACACCATTTTATTGTTGCTTATTACTTCCTCAATAATTACCTGATTCACTAATATGTAAAGTGACTAAATTCAACATCCATGGCTACATTTTAGCCTCTTAGGTTCATTGCTTTAATAAAGCTATACAGTAAATAATATATAATAACATGAATAAAGCAACAGCAAGACATTTGCTCTTACGGAGACTTTTAATTTATAATGACTTTTGGATCCAGTGGATCCGCTTCCAAACCCACTCTACAATTTACACCACTTTAGTCTCTTTAAAATAAATCATATCCAGAGGAAATATTTGACTTTGCAGACATTTAATAAACTCTACAGAATCCCGAGAGATTCAATCACATCATACATCACACATCATCACAACCACCAAAATCATACACTCTTTTTTTTTTTTTATTCTGCTCCAGAACACGACACACATTAAAGCCAAAACACAAAGAGAAATCTCTGTAACACACATGCAATATCCGGTTTAAAGACAACATTATTAGTAGTATAATTATTATTGTTGTTATTATTTGTCTGAGTGCTGTGTTGGTATTTTGCATTTGTTCAGCAGTAGAGAGAATGGAAAAGGCAGGTGGATGGATGGAGGGATTGTGCTGAGCTGCCACATGAATGAATGACTGATTTCCAGGTTCCAGTTTCCCCTTCTGTGATGATCGTCAGTTATGACACAAAAGCATTTTAACATACAGGTTATTCGATTCAGGTGGGGAAAAAAATCTAGAAATCCAGATAGCAAGTGTGTATGATTCATTTTGGCTAAAAATATTACTATAACAAGTGTATATGATGCACAGGTGATTGCTTTGTGCCATAGAAATTGGAAATATATTCAAAAACGAACAAACAAAAAAGTGTACAGGAAGTTTACAATCACCACTTGAGGGGAATCTTTTACCCACTGTAGCAAATCAATATTGAATAAGACAACAAAACCAGTATATACAATATATTTAGATCTAACATTTACTCATCAATGTAAAAAAACAAAAACAACAACAACCCTGTTTTGTATTGCAAATGTTATATGGCACAAAGAGTCATGAAAGAAAGTTCCCATGAAACATGACCACAATAGCAGCCAGTAGTAGTGAAGTGAAAAGCTTCAGGTCAGGTGTGTGTGGTGTATGATTATGACTCCTCAGTACAGATAAGATCCACTAAACCACACACACATCTATTAGCACCTCCATGTATGTAATAGTATATAGTTATGTTTTTATATATATATATATTAATATTAAATGACATTAAAGCACTGCTGAATTCTCATTGGTCAGCAGGTGTTAACACGTTTTTAATTAATTTATATCATAGGTTTTTTTGAATTTGTGTGTTTTATCGTTTAGCAACAACGTACACATATTACATTCTATACTTTATAATTTCCATAGCATTATAAATCTTATCATTTCCATAGCACTATACACTTTATTGTTTATACTTTATACTTTATCCATAGCAACAACTTAAATAGACTTAAAACCTTTGATATTGTGAAGTCTTTTGTAAGATGTTTATTTACCATGTTTTAAAGGAGTCTCCAGTGTCAGCGATGTAATGTTTTTGGACAAGGTTTAGTTTTTTTGGCTTTAAGAGAAGCAATTAAAAGAAACTGATGCAGGAGCGACTCTTTATCGCTGCTGTAATAATGCGCAATAATAAGAACGAGCTTGTTTCATAGATGCTCCACAACATCAAATGTAACCAAAATAGTATAAAATGAATGATGTGTTGTTCTTTAATAAATAAAACATGTTGGTGTTGTTTGCTTGTTTGTTTAACCCTATACAAGACGGTGTAAAGTGTGATGTCCAGACTCTCTCTAGACATAGTCTCTCTATAGCTTTCCCACATACAGAAAAACACACACATCACAGACACAATCCATTTTCCTGATGTTCCTTTTAGGAACCACTTGAACGAGTCGGACACCTGGCTAAAGTCATTATGAAAAATTAACAGTAGGTTACACAAACACTGTGATTGTGGAAGCACGGCGACACAGTAAACATGCTCAAAAGTTCAACTTGAGGAGGTTGAGTTTCCTCAAAAGCATCATAGTACAAATATCACAACAACACTCACTCACCACTTTGATGAAGGCTTTAAGGAAATACTGCTTTGTTGGACAGATATGAAGCCAACTTTTACAATACATGAACGCAGGAAGTGTGTGTGGACTTTGTGTCTGATGTTGCGCTTTTTTGGGGGGGGGCAGTTTATGTAAGTAGTCTACAAGTAATAGTACTGTGTAAATGTATCTAATATTACTATTATTATTAATAATACATAATAGTAATAGTAACATATAAAGTATAAAATATACTACCTATTTTTAGAAGGACAACTAAAATATAATATAAACCTTATTTCTGAACTATCAGATTTACTCTGTTCACAAAACCATTTATCAATTTATCATAGGGTTAAATGTTTATTAAATAATTTGAATAATAATTGATTATTGTAACATTAATTAATAACTTAATAATTTAAACAAGAATTATTTAAAATTATTATTATTATAGTACAATTATTAACTAAATATCGTAAATAATAACTACTTATGATAAGGTTAATTATTCATTAAATAATTCATAATTACTGATTATAATGTTAAATATTGATTCATCAGCTGAATTAACGTTATAATAAGTAATAGCCTAATAAATGTCTTAGCATACAAACATAGCTCATTCTATTCATGTATTGAGTTAATACTCATTATAAGCATAATTTTTTATTTAATTACTTATTATTACTGTATTATTACTGTATAATATATCACAAGCTTGAATCCTGGGGCAGAAAACCACATCAGCCTGATCTGTCAGTTCAGAAAGAAAGAAAATAAATGAATGTTTGATTTTTTTTTTTGTTTGATGTTTGAAGTGTACTTTCATGTGTATTTCTAATCAGTGTATCAGTGTGTTTACTTAGTTTACTTAAAAGTAACATACAGTAATTTCTAGGTGTTTAAATGTGGTACTAAAAGAAGGAAAGCATTTTGAACACAAATCTGTAATAAATACATTTATGAGTATTTTTTTCCTAATTAAATCCACATGTCCATGACTACAAAAGACTACCCAAAGTAATACTAAGTAAATTTTAGTAAGCTTCAGTATACAGTGTATTACTTGTAGCATACTAAATATTGAAGTATGAAAAAAATCTAACTAAAAACATGTTTTAGTAGCAGATTTGTCTAAACATATGTTTCTCTAATAATGTGAAACATGCACATGATTTTGTGCCTATGACATTACATCACTATTACAATCTCTATCCAAATAGTTCACCAAATAGTTCACAGTAAAAGTAAAAAGTTCCTGGAAAAAACATTCTGCTAAATTATTAACCGCCTGATGGTTTAGACACACTGCACTGACTGATTTACCGGCTGTCTCATTTTGTCATGTCAGTCGGATTGTAGGAACATATTGAAGAAACAGACGCAATGTTCCTTACATGTGGAACAGCAGGTAGGAGATTCACACACAGAGCGAGGATGACACACTGACGTGCAGCAGGCATACAACAGAGCACAGATGAAAAGTGAAGGGAAAAGAGGCACGGTGTCGAGAAAAAAAGGCCATTCCGTGATTAGAGGAGACTGAACACACAGCAGCATGACTGAGAAACACTAGCAGCGTAGCAAGGGCTGTCTCTCACACACATACACTCACACACACACACACACACACATAGACCTACATGCAGACTTGAAACAGAGACAGAAACACAGACATATTAAAAAATAAATCAAACTACATGTACTACAAAGCAAAGCCCTTGCTAATAAGCGTAGATTAACCACACAGTGCACAGAGACAAGAACACTAAAGTAGACTAAAGCCTTATCACTGTTTTAAAATATCTTTTGCTTACACAAATAGAAAAAAACTATTTTTTCTGCCTGTTTGTAGCAGTCAGTAGGGATTGTGCCTAAACTAATAAGTGTAGCTGCTGTTATTGTTTATGGCCTTGGATTGACTCAGGTGTAAAGGCTTAAACATCATCCATAAAAAAAAAAACACAAAAAAAAAAAAAACAAGACAGCTCCAAAACAAAAGCCCAGGAAAGATCACATGACTCCATTATAAAAATGAACAGACTAATATTTCTATTATATCTTTTGACTTAGCTTCTGCTTTTGGCACTGTAAGTTTCCTGATAGCTCCAGCTAAGGCATTTGTTTTGCGGTTTTTGGTCAAGATTTTAAACAGGATTTTAACTTCAATAAATATCAGTTATATTAAAGCTGCAGTAAGTAACTTTTTGCTCAGATTGAAAGAGCATTATTGAGTCCACAGAGAGAGAAACTCTAAAACTGTGTAGTTTTTAAAGGCCAGAGCTGTTGTGCTGTGTTGTTTTAAGATTTATACATCATCGCAGATTGACGCCAAAATATTAGGCACAAAAGAGGGTACAGCTGCTATCACTGGTGTTGTTGTGAAGCCAAAATTGGGCAAGAATCATTATAACAGTGTTATCAAATGTTTTCTCTGACATGCCTGCAGTAAAATGTTTTCACCAAAGAGGTCTGCAAATGTTACATACTGCAGCTTTAAATAAATAAATATATTACGAATCTAACACTGAGCATGACTTAATAAATAATCAGACGATGTTGTAGCCTGTTGCAGCTGCCCCAACCCGGAGTGTCCTTCTTGTTTCCGTGGCAACTCTCTGGTTGGAGGAGAGGGGTCAAAGTTTGGGGGTCACATGAGGACGTTGGAACGTGTGTCTGGGAGTCGTAGACCCATGAGGCCACCGGCCACCAGCACGCCTGATGCCAGCAGGATGGGAATAGCTTTAGTGATGCCCACCAACGAGCCGAAGATCACATTCCCCAACACGGCTGCTAGCTTACACATGGCATTACAGAACCCGAATCCGGTACCCCTATGACACACACAAAGCAGAGTGAAATTATTACCTGTTGTTTGCATTTTACTTTCTGAACATGAGTGATTATGAGTTTCATTTGCCTTTTTGTCTTTTTTTGGGAAATATTTCACAGTGTAATTTTTTTAATTACAGAGTTTAAAAAAATTCAATGTCAAATACAATACACAATTTCATTAGTGACATAGAGAAAGCAATTCATACTGAAAAGGAAAACCCCCACTGCAATGACCTTTCTCTTTCATCAATATGTTGCAGTTGTGACATACTGAAATGCAATCACTGTACAATTACAGATTAAGCTGTAGTAGGTATATGTGTGTGTGTGTGTGTGTGTGTGTGTGTGTGTGTGTGTGTGTGTGTATGTGTGTGTGCACCTCCTGTCTGTGGGATACAGCTCGGCTGTGACTACATCCAGAGAGTTCCAGGCAGATATGCTGAGTCCGTTATAGAGGCAGAGCATGGCAATCATCATTGACTCGCTGGTGCCAAACCACAGGAAAAAACAACTAATACCAGATAGAACCATCGAGCCTCCTAAACAACAATAAACAACACAACAAAAAACATCAACCCACTCAAAAGTTCCTACTTACATGACCCCAAATACACATATAAATGTTTCACTGCACATGCATGACCCCAAATACAGACATACATATGTTTCACTTGACTTCACATACCTAGCATGCTTAACCGCCCGACTTTGTCCATCAACAGAGCGGAGACTATGTTGCCTGGCAACACAGCCAGAGTGCCTAGGAAGTTGATAAAGTACACCCAGTATGCACTGTAGTCATCATCGAATGTGACCTGGCAGCCCGTCTTGTTGTGCACGAATGTGCTGTTGATCACTGACGAGCCAATAAACTTTGAGTCATCGATATCTGTGGAGGAGATCTGGGGATTAGTCCTAAATATAACATTACTAAAATACAAAGGCCAGTAAAGGACACTACGCTTCTCTACAACATTTGCACACTGTTCACATCATTGAACCATTGTCACAGCAGTATTCCTTGCCTTATTCTTGTTATATGGTGGCATCCATTTTTAAAAATGTAAGCCACAATAGGTTAATTTATTATATGAACATACTGCAGTGTGTCAGCATCTACTTCTTCTATCTGGTCCACCTCTGAACAAATATGATTCTCTGAGCATTAAACAATGGGGTAAAGTGTGCCATGAGGTGACATGCTGTGCCAAACACACAGGCTACATTCAATAATTATTCTGCATCCTTTCCCCCGCAGAAAGGTTTGATGTTCTTTACTACTTACACAGCCTCCAAAACAATAGTGCTTTGTTTAGTTTCCGTTGGCAGCAAAGCCATCAAACTGACATTCTCTATTATTTCAGGAAATAGACTGTTGAAGATATATCACCAACGGTTCCCAGGAGGCAATATATATGAGACTAGCTGTTTCAGACAGGGTAAACCACAATTCCTTCCAGAACCCAACACACTTACGGGTCCTCATTACCAAATGGCATGGATCCATCTTCTAGCCTTTAATTACATTTAAAAATTCGTTTTCGGGCATAGTAACTAACAGTTTCCTGTTGACTGAGCATACAAGGAAAGTAGAATATCAATTATCAGAATGATTTCTTTCTTTAGTTTCACAATCGGTGCCAATAGTTCAGGAAGGTACTGTAACATCATTGACATCATTGACACACACACACACACACACACACACACACACACACACACACACACCTGTATTGTAGAAGAATGTGTCCAGGATGGTGCAGTTCTTAAAGAATGTCCCGATTGAAGTGACGTCGTCAAAGAAGCAGTTCTGGAAGGTGGAGTCCTTAAAGGTGACAGATTTAAACTTCATACCGATGAACCTGAGGACAAATTGATTTACTTTTTTTCTTTATTAAGACATTAAAAAGTAACTGTTTAATTTTTCTTAAATTCAGATTTATATAAATAAATACAATACAAATAAATACCATGTCTCCATATGTTTAGGATTCAAAATAATTTTACTTAATTTTTTTAACAAAACTTATAATCAATAGCATGAAATACTAAAAAAAAAAAAAAACACTGAACACGAGAATACGAGAATGCATAGTTTTGGGGCAGCCGTAGGCTTGTGGTAAAGGAACCTTCCTTGGAACCAAAAGGCCCCAGGTTTGAGCCCTGCCACTGACAAGACTCGACTGAAGTGCTGTTAAG
>JAOVVF010000019.1:6711112-6723569 GCA_028565595.1 Duopalatinus emarginatus
ACTTAATTTTTTTAACAAAACTTATAATCAATAGCATGAAATACTAAAAAAAAAAAAAAACACTGAACACGAGAATATGAGAATGCATAGTTTTGGAAGGAACCTTCCTTGGAACCAAAAGGCCCCAGGTTTGAGCCCTGCCACTGACAAGACTCGACTGAAGTGCTGTTAAGCTAGAAACCTAACCCCTAACTACTCTCCGGGCACAGCCGATAAGGGGCAGCCCTCCACTCTGAGCATGTTTGCTCAGTGTGCCCCCTAGTGTTCACTATTGTGTAAGTGTGTGTTTCATTGCATGGATGGGTTCAATGCGGAGATAAATTCCACTACTTAGTGGTCAGAAAAGTACTCACTCTCACTTTCACTATCATAACAGATTACAAAAACATAATGGCAAAATGGTAAAATGGTAAAGTTCAACATAGAATGTTGTTAAAATTCCTCAACCATTATTCAATTTTAAAGAGATACTTTCTAATTCTACTTTATAGTGAAACAGCAGACCAGTCCGACTTGAGTATTCATCAGCTTCCCACATTAATTCCTCACTAACCCCAGACTTACATTATTTTCCATATCTTAAGTTTTTTTCCCCTTGTATATGATGTGATTCTGTTTGATAAAATCTCAAGATGAAAGCACCAGCATCAGTGTACTGCCATGACTGACGAGGTAAAAGAGGGATACAGGATGAATTATCAGATAAATTATCAACAAAGCGAATGTGAAAAACAGATAAAGGCTTTTTAATTTCCTGTTGTTGTGGCATAATGTGATGTTACCCTGCCACAAGTGATAGGGATGAGATTCTTAAAACAGCACTACAGCTCCTCACCACCCAAAAAACTCCTCTAATATTAAGTGTACGTGTGCGAATATTTTCAAAACAGCAGCTGGTACATAAATAAATAAATACAAAATTTTATTGCAATTTAACACTAAAGATAAAATACACATATTTTGCTATGATATGTAACAGTTAGCTAAATGTTAGCTGGCTTGCTAGCAAATGTGGCCAACTATGTAACATGAGATACAATTAATTCTAAGTGTTTAACATTATTTGTTATGCTAAATAGTTGGAAATTGTTGTAATTGTAATTATCAGCTTCTATTAAAAAAAACCAACAAAACAAAACAACTTGTTGACATCCAAGTGGAAACTCCAAGTTGGAATTACCATAAAAACAATGTGTTTATTTTTAACACACCAAATGCTAGTTAGGTTAAATAAATAATTTTTGTTTAGTAAACGATATGAAACAGGACTCCAAGATTTTTGGGGTTGAGTGAAAAAAGTCTGGATGAAGCTGCATGCATCCGTCTCACCTGTCGTTGATGAAGTACCCGTTGGAGTGCACCTGGTTCTCCAGAGTAAAGTTGAAAGTGAAATCTTCAAGACGCTCGTTGTTATAGATCTTCACCCGCGCTGCGTACTCATCGGCCTGAAGGTGTTTTATGACATCAGGAAACCATACAGAAAGACCGTAGTACCTACACAGAGGGTGTTAAAAGAATCACAGGAATTTGAATCATGTCAAGAAACATGGCTATAGTGCGTGCAACAATTCTAGTTTATTAAAAATAGGTGCTAGCTACATACTTATCTGTTTGTAAAGTTGAGTATCATTACTTAACTTTTTTAAAGAATATTTTATGTCATATAGTCAAATTGCCCAAGGTTAACCCAGTCATTAAACTGTCGTTAAACATTTCTAAGACAAAGATTATGTGGTTTGAGTGGAAGGGCAATTTAACTGAACCCACTAAAATTCACTACCGAGGAGGGAGCTATCTTGGAACAGGTTACAAAATATAAGTATCTAAGCATCTGGCTAGACGACTCATTATCTTTTTCTCACCATATCACAAAGTTACAATCAAAACTCTTTCTTTATAGAAATCATTCATCTTTCACTCAGGCTGCCAAACTCACTCTGGATCAGATGATTTGGCTCGATTTGATTATGGTGACACGGTTTACAGAATGGCAAGTAAAACTTTACTACAGAAGCTTTCATGCCATGTGCCATTCTGCACTCCATTTTGTTTCAAATGCTCATATTCGAACTCATCACTGCTCCCTTTACACTTTGGTTAACTGGCCCTCCTTACATACCTGCCGCAGTGTACAGTGGTTCACACTCATTTACTTCTTGGCCAACTAACCTACACAACCTGATACACCCATTGCCTGTTACGTACGATACCGGTGTCCGTTGTCATTCAGCTCAAAATCACCAAAACAAACACTACTTTTGGCTGCTCATCATTTTTAATCAGCTGCCCCAAAAGACTGGAATACACTCCAGAAAACCTTAAAATTCAAGGCTTTTATTCCGATCTCACAATTTAAGAAATGTGTTAAAGAACTGATGCATGTACCTGCTTTGCTATTAATTGAATGTTTTGATATTGTTGTGTTTTGTATGTTTGTATGCTGTTCCTCAAATGGCTTATGCTGCTCGCAAGGCCGTTATTGTAAATAAGAACTTGTTCTTAATGACTTGTCTGGTGAAATAAAGGTTAAATGAAACAAAAATAAAATACACAATGCAATGCAACTGACAAAATTACAGTTTTCAATAGAGCAAATTGCTGCATTTACCACAGATAGATAGACAGAGGTACTTATCACCTTCTATCTGGGAATAAAACTTTTATGTCGACCTCTGAACAGGAATTCCAAGTTAAAATTCATAGCAATGTATTTAAATAGATATAAATAAAATATGCTCATGATGTCACATGTTCATGACCATCATTTTAGGTCATTTAAAAAAAAAACCCAAAAACTTAAAAAGCAGCAACTTTGAAAAGAGAAAGAGAGGCTGTGATTTGTGGGGAGAAGAGAAAAGAGAAGAAATGATGATGCCCCAGTAAAGTCCACCTACTCGAGCACTTCCTGACAGGTTTAGTGCACGTTTTACATGTTCAGACAGAGATGCGTTGGTCTCTCTTTGTTTTTTTAGTGGGTGGATAAACACACACACACACACACACACACACACACACACACACACACACACACACACACACACACAAGGGATGATTAAGGATAACAAAACAACAGGATTACAGTTCCTGTAGATCAAAAACTACTAAAACGTTTAGTGTTTATACAAGAACAATGCGTGGGGTAGAAGCTAGCTGAGACCACGTGTATTATAATTCTAATATTTCAGCAAACAGAAAAGAGATGACAATGTTGCTATTAACATTATTATTTTATAGGACAAACTACACCACATATAAAAGTCCGCTGTTATTTAATAATACAATTATACTTTATAGCGTTAGCGAAATATTAGCTAATATACATTAAAAAACAAACTATTTGAAAAAACAAACTTGTAGCTAGCTAAAAGTTTTAATGAGGTAGCTAACAACCATTGGGAGTTAGTGGCTGTTGTTACACAATCATGTTTCAAATGACATAAATTTGTATAATTTAAAATAAATTCTTCGTTTAGCTAGCTAACATTTCAAATGTATGGTAATTACAGATAGCTTTGTCTCCTGTTGCAGCTCCGCCTCTGGGTCCATCCACACATTGGCTATGATGACAACAGTAATTACATAGACACTGGGCCGTCTTACGCAGCTCCGCCTCTGGGCCTATCCACATTAACGACAGCTACCGTTAGCGCAGCAATTACAAAACGACAGCACCTTATTACACTGCCACAGACACACCATCAGTGTTTGTTTGTAAGAAAACGTGAGAGTCTATTTGGGTTAGAAATCACTAAGAATATACTAAGTATTAAAAATGATAGAAGTTTATACAGATGAAAATGTTTTTATGTTCAAATAAACCCCCACAAATTATCCACCCCTTAAGGTTTTATTACTATTTACAATTATGTCAGATTAGTTAGTTTTAGCTAGTGTTAGCCCTGAAGATATATGGTTAACTGTCATGTTGGCTAGTTAAGTAGTGCTAATAGTAAACTTTTATGACATAAAATCTTCCCAAAAATCCTGTCAGGATTGCTGCCCATGCTAGGTTAGCTAATATTACCAGTGTAAATATTGTATGGACATTTATTACTTCATTTCCAGTCAGGAATCTTGTTAAGTTAGCACATTGTTAAGTAAAAAGGATGAGCATATATGAGTTTAAATCCAGTAATGGTAGTTGATGACAGATAGATAATGTTAGTAGTCCATATTTATGACAAAAACCTTTTCAAACATTCTGTCAGATTGGTTCATGCTAGCTACCTGATTGAGGAAATTTAACATATGACTAAAGTATAATATAAAGCACATATAAAGTATAATATAAAGCAAAGATTATGTATTATATTAAATTATATATTATATTATATAAAGCAAAGATTATGAATCTGAATAAAATCTTCTCAAATAGGTACCTCATGGTACCTAGCACGACTGAACTGGCTGTGAAAATTACAGGCATTTATAAAATATAAAAAATATAGTTCATGTTAGATAGATAAATAGAAACAGATAACAAAAAAATATAAAAATTTGTATTTCATGCTGTTTACGTGTGTTTCAAACTTCTTACATAAAGGAAATTAAAAGCCAAAAATTATGTGTGTGTGTGTGTGTGTGTGTGTAGATCTGTGTAAAGGTATGTGTATAGATGTGTGTGGGTGAAGGGAACTTGCCTAAGAGCAGAAAGAGCAGAAAGAGCAGAAGTGTTCTTACCCGAAAGACAGAGAGAACCAGACTATAGCCAGCTTCACTGTGTTGTCTTTCACAGGGTAATCCCAGCACTTTAGGAATGTTAGCCAAATCTATGAAATGCGCACATACACACACACAAATACATGAATGACATGTACACTAAGGCCACATGTATATTCACAGTACATATATGGAGTTTGACAGATGCTCTTATTCACAGCGACTTGTCCACCAATAGTTACATCCTGAAACTGGTATACTGGGTCACAGAATAAGAACACCAAAACTCTGTTGAGAAGTAAGAAAAGGAAAAAGCCAGGAAAGAAAAGAAAAGCATTTTTTATAACATACTACAGTTGTCCTGCTACTGTCTTTCCACCTCAGTGCAATCAGTATTCCAGGAACACTGCTCACTGAATATGAGTAAATAAATGTAGTGTAGAGATGTGGAAGATGTGTGTATAAACAGGTGCAGACTCACTCCGCGGAGTTCACTCCGGATTCGGAAGAGGACTTTAGCTACAGGGTTCGCTGTCTCGGATTGCATCTCCACAAACTCATCTAACTGCTTAGGGATCTTTATACGGTTTACCTGCAGGGGGAGACACAGAGTTAGACACTCACACCAACACCACAGTGATGAAAAGGAGGTTTTTAGAAACTGTATCCTAAAACTTTTTCACTATCACATCGTGTCACCAATTTTATAATAAAGCAAAAGAAATAGGAACAGTAAAAACAAAACTCGATTACTTTGTTACTGTAGTTAAGCAATTTTTAAGTATCTTTAAATAATTGGTGTTTTTCAGCTAATATCGTGCTCAAAAGAAAAATCTGTCTTTCTACTTCAGGATTGTTCTACAGTATAATCATATATTTGTGACATCATAAGATTTTAGCATCAAGCTACATACACTTCGTTTTGTGTATTGGGAGAGCTGGATATTAGCATTCAGCTAGTTTATGTGGTAAGAGTTGTCATCATGCTATCATTAGCTAACATTGTGAAGAGTACGAATTAAGCTGCTATTAGTTAGCAGCTAACTTAGCTAATATTTTTCCATGTTTTTGGTTCCTTGGTTAAAGGCAACAATAAATTATCAAGTTCTAAAATCAATGTGGTTTGAAGTTTCTTTTAGTAAATCTTTCTTATATTTTTCCTTTCAAACTTTTATGTAAATTTAAGCAACATTTACCAGAGAATAAATATATTTAGATGAAACTTTGCACTTAAGGAATTTCGGTTTATTGTGTGTTTTGGGTACATTTCACAGGAAGAACATTGTTTAAGGGGATTTTTTAATAAATAGCAATAAATTAACAAAAAGCTGTGAAAGCATATGTATTTATCAGCCCTTTGTGAGGACTATAAAAAAAGTCTCTATAAGGATAGCAGAATGTCATCTGAATTCCCTGATCCTCACAACAATACAGTGTTTTATGTCATTCACTAGAATGGTTAAATTAAATTATATTCTGAAAGCCATTAATATCTCCATTTGGTCACTGTAGTAAGGTTATTGGTTACTATAGCAAGTTTATGTGTGCAATAACTCACAGGTACAATAATAATTTGAACTCCGTTATTCAGTATGTTTCATATTGACCATCTCAGACACTGCCTTTTATTGCATTTATAAGAATTTAGTGTAAATATTGCACATTTCTCTTTATTTTAAATTTCTATTTATTTTAAATTATAAGAGTGTTTGTTCTTTGTATAAAGGGGTGCAACTGTAACAAGTGAAATTTCCCTCTGGGATCAGTAAAACATTTCCGATTCTGATTTTGAAAATGTGGCTCAGAAGTAACTGGTTGGTCCTCACAAAGATAAAAAAAAAACCAATATATATATATAGTACATGATACCCACTGTAAACACTTTCTCTGGCTCTCCTCGTGCACGCATGTTGGTATCGTGGATCTGTTTCAGTACCATCCATGCCTCATCATGTTTTCCTGTCTACAAATATAATAAACTTTACATATAAGTCATAACCGAAATAACAGTAAAAGACATAAAAAAACACACTGCTGTGTTATCAGTTCTGGGTGATAAAAGATACTTTTCAGTCATCGTATTAACCTACTGTGGATTATCCTGCAATACCAGCAAGCAAGTTACCTCCAAGAAGTAGCGTGGACTTTCTGGCATGAAGGTAAGAGCAACAACTGCACAGACACACGGTAGTGCGCAGACAACCACAAACACTCTCCAACTGTGGAACTGATACGCTGAGCCCATGCTGAAACTCCAGCCTACACACAAACACATACACAAAGACACAGTCCATTAAAATACACACTTTATGTGTGGTGCTGATCCCAAAGATGGTCAATAAATATTTCAACCACCATACTGTAAATAAATGTATATGATGTAGTACCGAAAGAATGTTATTATGCAACAATAGGATGGATTTTAAATAATACATAAGGATGCTACTAAGTATGTGTGTAATTAGGATAGTACACAAATGTATGAGTAAGGCGGTATGCAAGAATTATGCAACATAGAATGCAAGTTACAACGATTGTTAATTATAGGCGAGTACGCAAGCCGATGCAATACACATAGGCTGGTGATGGGTTTATTATTGTGTAGGGATGTTTAGCTGACATGCTATAGGAACCTGATTCATTCTGATGGGTTTGGCCTCTTCCAATAGGTCAATGCACTGTATATACACTCCTAATGGTTAGAGTAACACTAATCTGAGTTTGGAGTTTTGCCATTCACACCTAAGTCACCAGATCTTAATTGTATTAAACACATCTGGGATGCCATATAACAGTTATTACCAGTTTATCTGGCACCTCAGTATAAACCTGGATACACACAAATAAACAGAATTAAAACACACAACACACACACACACACACACACACACACACACAGAGTACCCTCTGGGGAATAAGCAGCAGAGCAATGTGTAATGCAATTATACTTAATTCCTGAGTCAAGAGGTGCTGTGAGAGGCACTCAGAGAGTGTTCCCTGTTTTCTCTCTCTCCACCAGACAAAGATAAAAATGTCTGACAGTGTTGATCCTAAGATATTGGCCACATGGTAACACTAAGTTGAATATCTTAAAGAATAAGGAAACTCCAGCTAAATATATATGTATTTTTGTCAGCGTAAATAAACTAGCATTAAACTAAATAGAAGAAAATAGAATAACATTATAGTAATCTTTATTTGTCACATATAAATTACACACTGTAAGATTCACATATCCTAGCTTGTTATAAAGTCGGGGGTCATTATAAGATGCCCCTGGTGCAGAGGCTAAAGCGCCTCACTCAAGCACTCTACCGTGAATTGTGTTTTATAAGTGCAATTAAATACAACTTTACTATTTGTGGCTTTTACAAAACAGCTGCAAAGAAGACAAAAATCAGTAAAAAAAAAAATAAATAGGAAGGAATTCACAAATGTATAAAACCCATTTCACCTGTACAAATGGACACAAATATCACTTCACATGTATTTTAATGTAATTCAAACGGTTTACATATTACATATATTTGACATATTTTAAAATATTTACCTTTTTTGTTGAATTTAAATCCGAGTTTACAGAGTAGACACAACACAAACAGATAGGATAGTGAAATATTTGTGGGTCATGGTAGACATTTGTAGATTGTCGTCTGCAGGTTAAGACTAATAAAGTCCAATGAAAACTTCCATAATTATCTCTCAGCCCTGCCTTCTTACTGGAACCTGGAAGTCTGGATCAATATCTGGCAGAACCGTGTCTCTATCTTTATACCTACAGAGACTGAAGAGACTGGTACTTATGCTGCAGAGATAATGTCTCCATCCTTAAGGCTGGATCATTATCTGGCAAAGCTCTGTAATAGTAATGAAATAGTCCAAAAAGAGCTTAGAGATCACTATCTGCCAGCACTGCTATCTGTGGGGGTCAGTTAAATAAAATACTCATTATAGAGAGCAGTGATGTGTTCATTCCACCCTGAAGACCGGCTCATTTTTTGGCAGGCATACGAGTGCCCAGGAGAGATATTACAAAATGTTGTCTACGTCTGAGCTGTAGAAATTATAATAGCAATTATTGCCAAAAAAACCCTAAATATAATAAATACAATAAAAAATAGAAACATATGTTTTATTTAATATTCGCATGACCAGGGTTAGTCAGTGAGAAGTGAGTCTAATGTTTTTAATTTTTTTATTGAACTCTCTGATACTAATACTAATAACATAATAAAATTTCTGTGTTATTTTTACTTACTTCTGTTTTTTTCTCAGACACAAAAATGTGTATCAATCAGTGTTTATAGAGTTTTTTTTCTTCTTTAAAAATATTATTCAGTTTAAAGACCGATCTTATTTATTTATTTATTTGCGTGTATGTATGTATGTATGTGTGTATGTATGTATAAACCACTATTTATTGTCACAGTCATTTCTATATTTTTTAAATTGTTTATATATATATATATTTAGTTTTAGTTGAAGTGATCTGATTAGTTTCTAATACTTTGTGCCATTTTATTTACTTTTCAAATGAAACTGAAAATAATTTATTTGCCTTTATTCCAAATGAAGCCTTTGAGTCTTATAATATTATAATATTATAAGAAACTTTAATAAGAAACTTTAACAAGAAACTTTAACAGCGATCGTTAGTGTGTTTAATGTCACTGTGGAAGAAATCTGTAAAAACCTGACAGTCCAGTGTGTGTGTATACTCTTAGCCAGACTCAGCCTTTTGTGTCAGTTTGTGTAAGTGTGTATGTGTGTGTGAGTGTGTTGTTGGAGCTGCAGCTGTAGTGAATCTCATTATATGGGTTAGGAGTATAATTGACTGGAGTGTATGGCTCGCTGCCTCGGCTATGGCTCATATTGATGTCACGTCCACGACACACATATACACACACACAAACACATATTAATCTGCATGCACATGTACAGTATATTACACATCACTAAAGCAGTAGGAGCTTATAAACTGAAAACAAAGCAGTGCAACACAATGCAATATAACAGAGAAGCTGAAACGTGAGTCCAGTCCAAATACAGCACAAAATACACTAATATATCAGTATAACAATCAAAACAGGAAGAAAAACACACAAACACACACACATACCAGGACTCCTCCCTCCTCAACCCCACAGATGTGGAAGCGTTGCGGCAGAACCACATTTACACATTCACACACACATACACACACACTAGTGCCTCCGAACAGGGTGTTTAAAACGAGACAGGTCAATCAATTGACCTCAATTATGAGTACAGTCGTTTGCCAGACTCAATGAAAGGGGGAGGGAGGAGAGAGGGATGACAGGGAGGAGAAAGGGAAGGCTTTTTTCAAGAAATGAAATGTGGCCACTGCACTCAGAGAAGACAAACAGATACTAGTTTATTATTTAACATTAGAAATGTTTTAAAGCTAATGCTTGGTGAAAAAACATTCGTCAATTTGATGAAAGATTTAAACAGAATTTAGTAGAGTATATACAAAGATGAGTCAAAAATTATCTGCACTCCAGTTATCATAAAACATTTGGCCACAGTCTTATCACTGCTTTTATGTACTAGGTCTCTGTCTCCCTAGTCACTGCTGTGCAGGTTTGAACATGTTACATCAGTTCATTTGAATGCAGTGCAAAACATGTGGCCGGGCAGCTGTGACCTAGTGCTTAGGGAACCGGTCTTTGACCCAAGAAAAGGACAAGACATGACTGAAGTGCCCTTGAGCAAAGTACTGATACCCCCCCCTTCCCCACCCCCGTTTGCTCCCCGGGCACTGTGCGTTGGGGATGATCCCCGCTCCAGGCAAGCGTGTTCTCTGCCCCATATTGTTCACCAGTGTGTGTGTTTCACAGCACAGATGGGTTAAATGCAAAGGTCACATCCCTGTTTGTGCAAGCACAGTAGGCAAATACTTCACTTTCACGTCACAAAAGAAGTGCAGTGAAAAAGGTTTAACAATCAACAATGCTCAGTACAGTGAGAGGCTGAAGTCTACAATTCCAACAAAATGCATGGGGAGTATGTCGAAAATAATGCATTTGATTAAAAGACTGAAAACTGAAAGAAATTCTGCAGCCAGAGTGTGGTTAATTTTTTGACTCTCCCTCTTTAAGTCAAGTGTTTAATGTAAAGGTTAAATCTGTAAAATGATGGCTAAAATTATAATCACAACTAAAATTATCATGCTTATTAATTAGGTTTATTGTCCATAATAAATAACAAATACATCATAACCATATATATATATGCATGCTTTTATATCTGTCAATACTCAGTGTGTCCTGTTGTTATGTAATGAGGACTTGCTTTTTACTAGGTGTACTCATGTGGAAGATGGCTGCCGTTGAGTGTCTTGTGGTGATTTGTAGCGTTGCTTGTGTACATCCTCAGCTATTATCGCTGCACCTCTGCAGGCTACGAGACCAATATAAACAGTGGAGGCAGAATAGCACCATGTGGTGCTACATCCACTACCATCCACTGTCTTTCTAAATTAGATAATACTTCTCGATATAATGATATCAGAGTTTAATATCATGATATCATAAGACACAGTTCATGACAACAATCACAATGGCGGCAGTGGAAAGTTTAACAGAATTTTTAGCGTGTTCAATGTCACTGTGGATGAAATGTGTAAACATTTCACACTCGGTGAGTATACATTCACGTGTGTATTTGTGTTGACTTTTCACTTTGAGGTGCAGCTCATGACAACGATCACGGCAATGGTGAAAAATGTAACAGAGCATGGTTAGTGTGTTCAACACAATGTTACTGTGGATGCTTTTGGAGTCCTCTTCTGCTGTTAAACCAAGCTGTTCATTTATTCATTCATTCATCTACAGTAAGGATATTATCCTGGTCAGGGTGCTGGTAAATCCAGACCTTGGAATATTTTGTGTGAGATGAGAACACACCCTGGATCCACATTCCGCACTCATTCACACCAACCTCCACGTCTTGCTTTTTCTGCATCCTATTTACTTGTTCTTCCCCTTGCTATCTCCCTCTTTTTATTTTTATCCGCTTCTAATGTTCCTCTCAATCTCACTTTCTTACTTTTTCTCCCTCTCCCCTCTTTTTTCCGCACCTCTCTGCATTCACTTTCATTCGGTATTGTGTGCCTTCATCCTTTAAATATCCTTAACGCAGCCTACATTAATCATTTTCACCCACCCTCTCCCTCCAGTTCTTCTCTCCACGCTCCCTCGCTTCCATTCCTACCCTCAAACGACCTCCTCTCCTTTCCTTTGTTCCAGATATCGCCCTAATGCCGCCATATCCCTCGTTCTTTACCCGTTCCTTGCTTTCCGTGGCTCGTAATCCTCCATTTTACATGCACTAAGGAGTAAGAGTACATGGACCTCATTAACATTCATACATTATAAGCAGCAATTACATTCTGTGGTGAAGAACGCATTCAATTATCCCACAGTGTAATTATGTAATGGAATAGCATGTACGAATGAATGATTCTTTTCTTGAACATAAGATGCCCCACCCCTTAATTATTTCTACTCGGCAAGAAATGTCAACATCTACAACATCTGTGTGTGTGTGTATATATATATTACACATTTATACAATCCTAAAGTCTCATATTGTTATAATCAGTGTTAGATTTTGACCTGTTAGTTTTTCAATAATTTACAACTGATTTAAAGTTTCAATCTTCACTGTAGTCCTTGCACCTTAGTGCAAGATTTGGACAATATCTTTGACTGTCTGTTAAAGTTGCAATAAAATCAGCACTATACAAACCTGCGTGAAACTGGAAGCTTATAAT
>JAOVVF010000019.1:6729673-6740076 GCA_028565595.1 Duopalatinus emarginatus
ACACAACTGTTACATTAAACAAGCTGTTACATTAATCTATACAACTGTTACATTAATCTACACAACTGTTACATTAAACAAGCTGTTACATTAATTATGCTAACTGTTACATTAATCTACACAACTGTTACATTAATCATGCTAACTGTTACATTAAGCTAACTTACTGTTACGTTAAGATAACAAACAGTTAGATTAATCTAGTTAACTGTTACATTAACCCAACTAACTGCTATATTAAAATAGCCAACTGTTACATTAAGCTAGCTGGCAGGTTCAAGTTCAAATGATAGCTAAGTCAACAGCTAGCTAGCATGGTTTTGAGCAAATATATGCAAATGACATCATGGGTAGATATTTCAAGATAGTTTGACAATTTTCTTGCTAACATCATTATGTAATGTCGGTGTGTATTTCAATAGAATTATTACCTTATTGAATTATAAACAGTTAATAATTTATATTGCATATGCATATTATTATAAATAATATGTAGTTTATTTCACTTTTAGTGTAATTATTGAAAAAATTCTCAGGATAGTTTATTTGACTTAATATCCTCTCCTTTACTCTAATCTCCATTCCTATATTTGATACTGATACATAAGAACATGCTTGTATCAACTGGAATCCACAGACCACGTCCACAATACAAATCTGAGTGCAGAGCCGCTATAAAAGACCATTAAAGCAATAACACATCTACTGATTGTTAACAACATTAACCTTGTATTTTAACAAAACACCAACCAAATGCACCTTTAATTATTGCCTACATTTGAGGTTGTGATCTAATAATGGAGGTTTATGGATGACAGCTGATGCTTGCTAAGCTGTGTCTATATTTCACCTGCTTTTCTTTTAGCCACTTGAGTTAGTATAAAGGGACAGGGATGATCAGTCATTCCGTACACACACACACACACACACACACACACACACACACACACACACAACAAACCCACCTACACTTCCCAGCCAAGATGCTAATAAAAATGTTAATTTGTGCTAAAGAAAGGACGAATAATCGTTTGTTGTCTACTTCCTCCACCATGAAAAAACGCACACTCAGATCGCTCTCTCTGTGCTCCCGTAATGTTCTGCTGCTTTCTCAAGCCTCTCTGATGAGAGCTGATATGCAGAAAGCAGTCGTGTTATCTGCTCTTGCAGGCATGATGGGGAAAGGCAGGTGATTCATTACAGGCTGACAAAGAGAGAGTGCAGCACTACTACACACACACACACACACACACACACACACACACACACACACACACACATGCACGCTCCGACACCATTACTAGAGCTAAACAATCCATCAGAGAGATGCTGCTCCAACCCTCTAATGCCGGAGATAATCTACAGTAACTGAGAAACCACATACTCAATGCTCCATAGTATTAATTCAGCTGAGTTAGCTGGAGCTCACACACTCAAAGGGCCAAGTGCATTTCACATCCTCTGGAAAGAAACTCAACAGCATTTGTCACCACCACATGAGTGTACACATTTACAATTTCTGCATTTGTGCATTTTACAACTTGATCCAATCAAATTGTTTATTCATTTTATCATAGCATAAACAATGTAATTCTACAAAGTCGTGATCATAAACAACATGACTGGGTTTATTAAACGCTAAACATGGTATGCTAGCTTTAGCTTTATTCCAAGCATAACTTCCAAGCAAAGTAACATCTTTTTCAGTCTGTCAACTTTTTTTTGTATTTAGTTAGCAGTATTAGCATTTTGTAAATGCCTTGTTTAGCACAGTGGTCATGGTTAGTCATATTCTTTGTCAAAAGTTGCAAAAAAACAGGAATTAGCAGCATGGCGAAAGTAGACAGAAGCAGTAGCAGTACTAGCTACAGTTAGCCTAAATATCAGGACGGTATAGTTTATTTCAAACTCAAATCGGTAACCAGGTTGCCTCAAAAATGTTGTGTTGCTGTTTGTATATATACACGAGAACAGCTGTGGCTTCTGGAGGTCCTGTAAATACATACATAGTGTAGTAAAGGGATATAGCCTATTTCTTCAATCTACTCTTAGTTACTTACATTAGTGTCTCTTATACAACAAAACGTATGATAAAACTATCTGCTATCAAGACTAATAGGCTAATATTAGTGTCCCAGCACATTGAGTGCTTTAGCTAAAATGTAGAAAGGAATTTCGGTTCAGATCCAAGCCAGACGCTACGAATTCTGCCAACTGGCATTGCTATTAGTGTCCTGCTGATGTGTATGGGATGTAGTTATACTGACTCAATGAAGTGTGCAAAGAGTAATGCGCACAGAGAGAGGCGAGCTATCAGTGAGCGTATTCTCATTGAGATGATCACTCCTCAGAAGGTCAAACTCAGGTTAATACTCCTGTTTCTGTCTGTGTTTAAAGTCTTGTCCTGGTCTGGATCTTTAATATACCCTATTTGGTCTATTTGGTTAACTCTGAAAGTGCATTACACATGACAAATCCCAATTAAATACATTTAAAATGCTCTTGGATAACCAACAAATTATAATATAATATATTATAAATATATAAGACCCCAAAACAGCCAAGAATCTTTTGCGAATGCAGAGCCACTGTGAAAACATACATACAAAAATAAGACTTTTCTTGAGTGCATTAACATTATCCTTGTAGCTTCAACCAAACACTAACCAAACACCAAACATTTCTAATGAAAGCAAACAGACCAGACCAAAAATGTGCTTGGGGAAACTTTATCTGATGGAGATGTAATCTGACAGTTCTTCTGCCTCTGAAGCTTAACACAGAGAACTGCCATGTTACCATGATCCACCTTTTATACCATGAACCAAATGACACCAGCTTTACATAAATTTACAATGTTGGAACATCAACGTATATTCCCAATGCAAATCAGAGTCTTCATGTTGATGCTGAATGTCCCAGTTGTATTCTACAACTATGGCTGTCGTCTGCCTTAATTCATTGGCTTCAATTTTAACATGGAACCAGAGATGTGAAGCTGTAGTTATAGCTATGGTAATACGTAATACGTATTTACATTGCATTTACATTTATGGCAGCTGGCAGACATCCTTATCCGGAGCAACTTACATATATCTCATTTATACGATCAAATGGTAGAAATTTGAAGGTATTGCTCAATGGCCCAGCTGCTTAGTGGTGTTGGGAGTAGAAGTCATAACCTTCTGATCAGTACAGAAGGTTAGTTCTGATCAAACAGTAACTTTGCAAGTTGGACTAATAGCTACAATGAATTTCTTGGTTACAGAACATATCATCGATTCTATTATGGTCATATTATATATGGTCATTACGGATACAGTCATCAACCAAAACGGAAGTTTTAAAATTAAATAAAATTAAAATTAAAATTAAAATTGTTAAAGTTAAAACTGAAATTGTTAATACTGCTACCCAATGTAATTGAAATGTAACTGAATTCATATCTTTATTTTTATACTGGAAGCTAATAAGTAGCTAATGTAGCTTATTATTGTAACGCTGTGGTGGTGAGTGCAAATTTAATCTCACAAACAGGGGAAGGACGTACGCGGAGGGAATATTTATTAAAGAAACACAAAAACACAAACAAACCAAAAGTAATTGGATGCTAACACACAAACCAGAAACAAAACTGAAAACCAAAACTAGACCTGAACTAAAAATGACCAGGGAACAAGGCAGGGTCCAGGGTACCAGGCAAGGTCCAGGGTTCAGAGGGGGGTCCAGGATTTAGAATAATCTTTAAAGTTCTATAACCGTAATAAGCCATAAGCCTGCAACGCCGGGTTTATGTAGTCCGTGTAATAATCGATGCACCTGGTGCGTGCCGACAGACACGTGGCCGGAGAGGGGGCGAAGCTTCATGTAACGCCCTGGAAGCTACATTCATAACAATTTAGTTACTTTAGCTACACATAAACTCCATGTCTAAATCATCACACACTCACCACCAACCATGACTCTGACCATAACTCTTTTTGCAGAAAAGGATGTTGGAATGCTAAAATAAGTTAACTTAAAGCTGAATCTTTTTCAAATGTTAGTAGCAATTGTTAAATGTTAGTAACAGAAGCTCTGACACATCACAGGTTCGCCTGATCTAATATGTTATCATTATTGTTTCATGATTATAAACAGATTAAATTAACTGATATCTATAAAAAGATGACAACATTTACAGTCTATCATGTCAGTGATTTGTAATGGTAAGAGTTAAACTCTTCTGACATGGAGGAGTTTAGTGATAACAGGAAATAACTTCTCTAATTAAATTTGCAAATGATTTTGTAATTAAAAATGAAAAAAGTAAGACTTAAAAATCATTAGCAAATTGCTGTAATATAAGAAGAAATAAAATGCTCCAATGTGTGCTGATCATTGGAAAATAATCTCAGCTTCATTACACCACCATGCTGTTCATTATTTTCCTATAACCGCATGACTCCAAGTGTTTTATTACTTCCTTATTCAACAGTTTTATGAAGCGATCGATATATGAATGATATTGCTGAGCCAAACGATGCTGTGTCACTCTCTTTCTGCCCCGGTTTATGGCAACAATAAAAACAGAAACTTTGTTTCATTTCGTTACATCTCACCAGGTTTCTGAGAGTCTCTATTTATTAATTAAACTCAGCTCAGCATGTATAATTAGCCCCTGCTGCAAAAACATATTCCCTGACATCTATACAGTCTCCTCGGATTATGGCTTGATGGCAGATGGAAACTTCACAGACTCCTTGAGAATCCCTTGGCTCACTCTGGTCTCACTAGAGTGTAAAGAGAGAAAGCTTGTTTCATGCAGTCATTAACACAGGTACATTTTGTTCCCTAATTTACAACCAATGTCAGAGAATTCCCATAGGTCCTTACAATGCAGTTTTGCAGATAAAATGCGTTTTAGGGAGTTTTAGTGGTACACCGCAACCACTTTTTTAGATAGAAATGAACTGAAGGTACAAAATATGCACCCTTGAGGAGATATTTGTATTCTGCCGACAAGTGTTTGTACTATGAAACATTTTTATTTTCTGTATCAGTGTGACTGGATCAGTGTTTCCTGTTAAATCTCTAGACAGTAGAAAGAAAATCACAGCATATTAACTTTCATGCTGTAATTCTGATAAATAAATGAATTAATTGTAAAAATTTGCATTATTAAGATGTGACTATTACATGTGACTACACTTCTTTTATAATTTGCAATGTGAAAACAATCCATAAAAAAATTAAATCAGACATAAAATTCACTGTGTGATCATCTTTATCTCAGTCATATTAGTCTATGGTTCTCCTATGGTTTGCGGTGCAAGAACCTTATCTTAGCATTTAGGTTTTTATAGGTGGAATGTTATTCAGTCATAAGGTTTCTCAAATTTTTTTTTTGTATTGCAATGGTTACGTTATGGAGGGAACATTAATACAACCAAATTAAAACATTCTCCGAAGGTTCTCACATTACAAACGGTCTACACAAGATGCAACAAAAACTACTGTTATAGTCACATTAAAAATAATAGGGAAACCAAAAAACCTCCATGGAACGTTCTTGTAAACAAAAAACAGGGTAAATGCACCCATTAAGCTGTCAATTTACAAAAAAAAGGAAAACATTTATTTTCCAACCCTTATTTTATCCAATCAAATTGTTTCAATTAAATGGTTTGTTACTTCCATAACATTTTTGATTGCATACAAATCACATTTTCCATTGTTGAGTTAGCCCCGCCCAAGTGTATACAGTCTCGGGACCCCTGACAAGAAAATACCTAATACCTTTGGTGTTTTGTCAGAAATCATCCATTCTCAGCAATTTTCAGCCACATCTTTGGTAAGTACATTAATGTTATGTAAAATAAGAGTTAAATGTACCAATACTGATAAATAAATAAATAGTATTTTGATTAATTATACTATTTCCCTTCAAATGGAAAGCTGAGTTTTATGAGCTAGTAAACAGAGTTAATCTCATTCTAACACCCCTCACCCTGTTAATGCTACACTGCCACAAGGATTAAGGTTGTCAGCTACAAATAGTAAGCATTTAATTATTCATTTAACATTGATATTGATATTTAGATAAATGCATCATAAATTGTTCTGTGGAGCTGATTAATTTAATAAAGTAACTTTGTACGGGTGGGCTTAAATGGTACATTTAAGTCAAAATGCATACAAACTTCAGTGAGCACATGCTAATATTCAACGACAAAAACTTTATATTTCTGAATGTGGGCACAGTAGTAACTGCTGTAATGTTTGATGCAAACTATATTTAGGTTTCATGCATGGTTTTGTGATGATATCTTATCTTTGTTCAGCATTCCTCACTACTGAACCGTTTAACATTTAAGCCCACCTCATGTATTTCAATAGAGAATTTCCTGTAGTACAACTTAAATACATTTCCTGTTCAAAAGTAACAGTTCACTGTCTGACTTTAAATTACTGATCTACTTCAGTATATATACATAGCACAAAAAGTAAGGGAATTTGTGTTTGGTAGATCTCTTAAATTTGTGGGATGAGCAGTAGAGCTGAGTATGTTGATTGCGCCCATGAAAAATTTGCCAAATCTTCTCTGCCATTGCCAAACAGCTTATTCTGCCACTGATTCGTTTGGTGTCAATGGAAATGTCGAGAAAGAGAAAGCACTACAGCACCTGTGCAAAAATGGAACAGGCATGTTGTCTTTACCATGACAGAAAAATAAAGAACTTGTATGTGCTGTGATGATCTTGTTCAGAAGGGTTTTAAACATTTTCATTGTTATTTATTGAATGTATTGCTGTTTAAAGAAGTTAATAAATGATGTTATGGGCTTATTTGAAACACACATGGGCTTAAATGGTACCATAGCACCATTAACCCCATGCCAGACTTTTGACTTTTTCCCTAAAATTTCTTAATTATGTATTTTGAAATGTACATCAACTAATTAATAAATATTGATATGAGCGGTAAATATTGCCCTTTAACAAATTATGTCACTTACATATTATGTCAATATCTAGAAAAAAGAGTGAAAGTTAGATTTTGGTGGGCAGTTACCCTACCATATCCAAAACATTCTGCCATGAGAATCTAATCCAATCCTCCATGAATTGATTCAATAAATGCAATGATTAAGCAATAACATGGCACAAGAGACAAATAACTGTTAATAATATGTTTAAAACTAATAAATTATTAAAATATATTATGTCCCACAACATTTTAAACCTAAATACACATTTTATACTGTATGACAGAACATCATATTTTTTTATCCATTTATAGTTACTGTTAATGTTGTGGAATGTCTGTAAAACATGCTAGCTCCTGTTCCCAAAAGATATTAACAGTTGTTCTCTCCTCCCTTCCTCCACTCTAACAACACTAACGTATTAATATAAAACTGTGATTTGCAGGAATTACAGGAACATTCTTTAAAGGTTTGTTTGCTTTTCCTGTGGTTAGCCAGGAAAGTTTTTATTACATAAATATAACTTTAGTTATACATGTTTTGGTTTATGGTAGGTTTTTCTTAAGATTTGTAATGTAAGAACCTTTGGAAAACCTTCGGAGACTATTCCAGTTTGGTTGTATGAATGTTCCCCAAACCACTGTAATGCAAGAAATTTTGGGAAAACCTTGTGACAGCATTCCAATTACCAACACTCTAAACGTTGAGAGAAGGTTCTTGTAAAACTAACCACAGAAGAACCATAGACTAATGTTCAAATAACATTCTGTATTTGTTATAGCTGCTGTTACAGTAAATCAACCTATTCTGAGTAATCATATTTGAGCAATCAGCAGCGAGTAAAAAGAGCTTGTTTCTGCTGTAAGTCAGCAAAACGTCTTCGCAAAGCGAACCAGCTGTTTTCCTCAGAGGAGCCCTAGAGCCCAGATTTCTGATTTCATGCCCTGATGCTTTTTGCCAGTTTCCTCTCCCTAATGTCTCTTTCTTTGTGTCTCTCTCTTTCTTTCTCTAAAAGCACAGAAACCATGCAGTTATTCAGCAAATCTGCCTCTGAGTCTGAGTGTAGTCTGTGTGTCCACATCTTCCAGAAGTGAACTTAAGATAAAACAAGAACAGTGCATGGAGGAATAGAACGAGTCTGTTTGAAGGAGAACATTTTAACACCATTGGTTTAGAAACACAAATTTAGTGATTCCTATATATGCATATTGTATTGGAGTTCTGTGTGTGTGTGTGTGTGTGTGTGTGTGTGTGTGTGTGTGTGTGTGTGTGTGTGACGAGGTTTTGCGGATGTTTAGCTGCAGTCATTGGTTTCATGCTAAAACACTGAATGAAATGATTTTCAATTCCCAATCGCATTCAGTTTATTAGGTAATTAAATAAAGACCTACTGAACTTGATTTTAAACAGGATCCAACAGAAGATGCTGAATACCCAGGTGTCAGAATAAGGATATTCTGCATGTCTGCGTGTACACACACACACACACACACACACACACACACAGACACACAATCATATCCATGATCACGAACAAACCCAGTATAACACTACCCACTCATGTACTCATACTGTACCTGGTGCCATGACAACACACTTCCTAAGCCACCCCAATGAGATTAGTAACAACACACACACACACAGACACACACACACACAGCCATATCTCTTCTATTATTTTATATATTATTCATAGAAACCAAACCAAGAACTTGTTCAGGAACTCTGAATGTAAAACTCCAAGAGTTTCAAAGAACTTCCTGTAACCAAAAATTAATTTTCCCAGTGTGTTCTGGAAAACAAATATTTACTTAGGTGAGCTGAAAAGGCTGTAACAAGCAGATTTTCTGTGCCTTGAATGGATACAGGCTTTGTACAAGAGTTAACATGTTTAACTGTGCGAGTGTGTATGGGTGTTTATGACCTTCTACTCACCCAGCCACCCTGCTCCAGAGTTGGGCACACACATATCCGTCTCGGCACTGGGCAACACAAACCCAACAACGAAAACCTCCACACCATCGGACATAAGCGCCAACCCTAACACAAAGAAGAGCTGCCACTGGAAACGCCCATGTCCACACTCCTGGATGATCAGCTCGTACTGCTGTGCTAGCTCCTCTTCCTCTGCCTCCCGCTCCTTCTCCAGCTCTTTCCTGTCCTTCGCCCCATCTGCTACCGGCCTCCCCAGTGTCACCTGTCCATCCCCAGTTCCAGGCACGCCTTGGTATTCGCCCTCATAGATCTCGTCTTCATCATCATGGCCTTCGGTTGCATCACTGGATCCTTCATCATCCTCATGTTGCTGCGCCTGACCATCCTGATAGTAGTAGTTGTTGTCATCGCCGCCCTCGTCTTCCTCGTCATTTTCGAAACGGTGATACGTGCGACCTGAGTACTCGTCTGATGCACGGTCCATGGCTTTGTTGACCTTTTTGACCGCATGCCGTTTGGCTTCTTTGGCGATATCTCGAGCTCCACGGGCGAGAGAAGTTCTCTCTCTGTATGTGTTCTCCATTTTGACTGCTGTACTAATGGTTCAAACCTGAAGCAAAATATGGTGTTCAGTATGCAACGTAAAGGTCGTCGTCCTTTTTCCACGAACACAAGGTGTATTTTAGATCCATCCAAAAGATACAGACTGAGAAAAAAGAAAACACAAAAGTAAACTGGGTTATAATTACAGTACACATCAAAACATTAATAAAATGTGAGCTCACTAATGTGCAAGACTCACTGATGTGCTTGGGAGGTGAAGTTTCACCTATCTATCTGTCTATCCATCCATCCATCCATCCATCCATCTATCTATCTATCCGTCTACTCATTATAAATATGACAAACAAGTCATTAAGCCATTCATCCACCCATACCTCCATCCATCCATTCATCTGTCCATCAGTCCACCTATCTTCTCTTTATAAACACAACCAAGCAGTCATTAAGCCATCATTAAGCTATCTAGCTATCTGTCTGTCTGTCTGTCTGTCCATCAATACATTTCATTAAGCCATCTATCTATCTATCTATCTATCTATCTATCTATCTATCTATCTATCTATCTATCTATCTATCTAGTTTACAATTGACATTTAAATAACCCTGCCCCTTTTTGCCAGTAGATGTAAACTGTTGTAGATCTACAGCAGTTTCTGTACAGTGAGTACATGAGCATGACTCACACCCCTGAGTCTGATGTGTCAGCTCTGACGCAGTAATCACACCTTTAGCGCCTTTAAGCCTCAGCAATCGACAGCTACTCATTAAAGCCTCCCCTACCGTGTTTGATGAATAATTAATCATTTATTAAATTAGCTTCAGTTAAGTGCTACCTAATGAAGATTGAGAGGGTATATTTTAAAAATACATCAGGTTCTCTGCTGCATTTTAACATTTTTTTTTTTTTTTTTTTTTTGGGGGGGGGGGGCCTTGGGGG
>JAOVVF010000019.1:6817512-6829769 GCA_028565595.1 Duopalatinus emarginatus
ACTGTTTATGGGGAAAAGTGCAACATTTGTCTTTTGTCAAACTAGTTGTAACTTGTAATTTCCAAACTTTGATTGGCAAAAAGACAACAAAAACACTGCTCTAAATGGAATTCCTTCTCAGGAACTCCAGACTTGTTGAAGCTATACAGTTCGCTAAAACTATATATCACAGTTAGCTAGCTAGTTTATTGATGACATAAAATTGTGTCTTTCCTTCCGAAAGGTTTTGCTAATCAGTTAACCAATCAGGAGTTCTGCTTTAAAGTTGGCACAGTACAGGTGCACACTGTAGCATCACTCAGCACTTCTCTCTCTCTAATTCTCTCCTCTTCATTACATTCTAAACACTTTAGATTATCAATTTTTTTCTGTAAGTCAGCATGCATACTGAACGTTGAGATTGTCTGTGTATTTTTGTTTTTAACTGATTATTTAAAAGCCGTCCAGCGTGTTTGATGGTGTTTATCTGAAATGGTGTCAGGAGGCGTAGGCTAGTCAGGTTTCAGCTCACACACACTCCAGGTTTGTAACGTTGCCTGAAACAGTAAGCCTTATGAGTCATCAGCTTCCTCATTTTCCTGGAAGATGACTGGGCTCATTACTACTGACTGGCTAAGATACTGTACACTCCTCACTCCTAGTCTTAGAAAGGAAGTTTGTGGATAGTTCAGAAGTACATCTGCTTTTATTAGCCAGAAACAAAACAGGTTCAGCTGTTGACCTGTAGACTTTCATGACAAGTGTGAAACTTGTGGGCCGAAAGAAGTATTGGAAGTATGCTGTATCTAATATGTTTACATTTTTTGCAAGTGTTTTTCCCCCTTAGTTTTGAACGTGCTACGAATTTAAAAACGTTAACAGATTCCTATCAAGTAGCTAGTTGAATTTCTGCTAGATGAATTTTTCTTTTCTGTTTATTCATATTAACTTGCTAACTTTGGCTGCTTGTGTTATTGTAGCCTAAATAGCAACTCTGTGTATACACTACTCTAGTGTAATTGTGTGCTAGGTAAATTTTGTATAAAATTTTTGACTCCTGAAAGCAACAATATCTGACGTGTGACTGTCTCCTATAAATACTTTATACCCAGGCCAACAAAGGCACCACCTTGACTACACAAATTTTTGCGGGAAACCCTGTAGTTACATTACATTACATAGATTTTCCATAAAATCTATATGAATTTGTATTTAGTATGCTGTTTTTTCTTCTAAGTATTGTAACCTGTCATTTCAAATATGTTGTAAAGGCAAATTCTGGTTTAAAATATTGGTAAAAATGTAAATGTCAAATTTAAATATACACAAAATTCATATTCAAATACTCAAATATTCAAATAAGAGTTTCACAGCACTAGGGGCTAAACAGGAAGCGTGTTTACACTGCTAAGGTGTAGTATCTCAGAGTAAACCTGGTCTGTAGAGATGATTGATGATGTTTTTGCTCAGCATGTTCCCTGTGCCCACCCTGACCCAACGCTTATTTCTTTTTTTTTCCATCCTCACCCTCACCCACACCCACGTTCAGCTCATTTCCACAAAGCTTTTGATGTGACATTCAGGCTGAAATAAAAACCCCAGTGAAGATATAAAAATAATTAAAGAAAGAATTCAAGCTTCCAGCTGAGCTTTTAGGAGTTCTTACTGATGGAATCAACCAGGCTAATCCGATTCTCCTCAGGCTTACTGTTCTGATTCTTCTCATTAGCATCGTCTCATTAAAGCGTACTCTCGAAAAGGATTCAAGGGTGATAGGAGTATGGATTGATTCTGTATGCAGATCACACTGAAACTCTGGTGATGTTCATAATGTGGTGTTTCTGAGAGAAGAGTATTGTCTACCATTAGTGCTCTGTAAGTTTAGTGGTTAAGATTCATGACCATGTGATATCTCTGTTAAATGGCAGAGGATCATGGGAGTGCTTTTAGCTTACATGGCTATCATTGATCTACAGTATAAGAGCATGAGCAAAAATAACTGGGTTTTCCTACAAACATCAGACTTGGGTAGGAGACGTATCCTAAAGTTTATTAACGCAGACTATATAAGTATTATATAGTTTAAATAATATGTATATAATCATCATAATAATAACAATAAACTATTTATCTGACATCTTTTATACATTAAAATAAAGCTTGGTGCTTTTATAAACAGGGAAAAAACAATAATTATTGCATGTGTGTCTGTTTTAGACTGAATGCTAAACTGGTATTAGCATTACATTAGCATTACTTGTTAGTTACTTAAGCCTCGTAGTTGCGGAGAATGTAGGCGAATAAACTGACCGCAAACAATTTTTCACTGTTTATAGTTGCCTTTCTTTTCCTTGCACTTCTGTTTGATTTTTCCTGTATGGGAGAATCATCAGACGATCATATGCATATGCACATGCTAAACCATTCTTATGATGTGTTTTTTTTTCCAGAATTAAAAGTGTAAATATTTATTTAAAATTGAATATGTACCTGTTCAGAATTTTTAAAACATTCTCTCTCTTTTTCTCTGTCTACAGCCCCATGAGTTTGATGAGTGCAGGTTGGATATCAGTGTTAATGACAGCGTGTGGTACCTGAGGGCTCTGGACCCTGATCACCGTCACCAGTGGATCGACTCCATCGAACAACACAGGGTAAGCCCAACGTCACAACATCCACACTGCCCCTATTCCCTACCCCCCTAGCCCTAGAAACTGCTTGGTTTTGAAACGTCTTGACAATTTTAACATGTGCTTCGACTTGACACAGTCTGATTGGCCACCACGCAGTGATGCAATACTGCTTTTTGCCTGTAGAACTTCTCATCTTTTTCTTGCATCGCTTTCTTGCATCGTCTTGTTTGCAGGGTTTTTGTCTCTGCAAAGAGGTCGAGCGGCTTCACCTCAGTGTTAAAGTATCCTACATCATGTCATGTCTTGTTTCATGTACAGGAAAGATTTCAGTTTCACAAGATTTTTTTTTTAGAAGGTTTATTTATTTATTTATTTAAATTGTAGCTGTCAGGTGGACAATCAAGCTAACAATCTGGTGTTTTTTTTTCTTTCATCTTTCAAAAACTAGATATATACGAATACTGTACTTTTTGACATTCGTAAAATGCGGACACACAGCGCTTTTATGTGTTTGTTATGAACGTAATTTGGTTAACGTTATAGTTTGAGAACATTCAAATCATTTATTTGATTGCCACACAGGCTTCATAAATATGAAGCCGCACTGGAACAGGTGATAACTGATGCATATAAACCATACATACACCTCTGAGAAGGTATGCTAGCAGGTAGACCTTCATCGTCTAATACTTTACTGTGCTTTCTTCTTCCTGTACCAGGGCGAAAGTGACTGTATACCAGCCAAATAAATGATTTGAAGTATCAATTTTATCACATTTTATAACAATCCTCTAAAGTGAACAAAACAAGACAATAACACAGCAACTGTGTTCATTTACATGATGTTATGTGTGTGTGATGTTATAAAGGCACTATGTAGGCACCCTTGAAACACAGTGTTCCTAGGAATTGTATGGTGTGTTTATCTGAAACAGAAAGTTCTGTTGAGGTTTTAGCATCATGTTACTCAGGATGTGTATAATCAGAGCCTGGCCCCGGACTCCTGTCTGGGCCATCTGCCTTCTGACACTGCCCCAGCCATGTCCTCATGTGAGCGTTGCCATGGTGCTTGTGTTGCTGAGGGGAACCGTGTTGTTGACGTCGTCACGGAGCTTGTTTCAGTGCCTGGACGATACGTGTGGCTTTTACAAACAGTGGAAGATTGTCTTTCTGTGACTTTGTGGCTAATCACACACTGATAACATTATAAACAACAACACACACTGCTTCTATATACTGACTTATAATTGTTATAGTTATATAGTGTATATATAGTTATATTTATTCTATAAAACAGTTAAATAACCCTCTGTGTTACAGACTGTTAGGGACCGTAGCCATGGGGGATAACGCATACACACACCCACACACCCACACCACATCCTGCAAATGTAAGTCATGCATACAGAAACTTCTTCGCCAGGTATTCCTTTTCATTTCTTGGTATAGGACATGCAAAGACACACACCACACACACATACACAGCAACTTTTGCCATTTCCTCCAGATGACACACATTGTGTTAGTAAAGTGTTTATGAAGTGTGTCAGACTGTGTTTCTGTGTGTCTTTGTGTGTATGGTTTTCCCTCATGTCAGCTGCCAAAAAAGAGCCCACATGTGTATATGTGTGTGTTGGGGTGCGGCCACATTGCTGCACAATAACACACTTAACAATTGTGTGTACACACACTCTCTCTCTCTCTCTCTCTCTCTCTCTCTCTCTCACTCACTCACTCAAGTGTAACAACTTGCATGTGCCTTCTATTAGAGCGTTGTTGATAGACACCCTGACCTGATATAGAGGAGTCATGCTAAAGATCACATGGAAGAGCAAAACCACAGGGAATAGTGCTGTACACGCTCACACACCCAGAGAGGGAGAGAGAAAGAGAGAGAGAGAGGAAAAAAGTGATTTAATCTGAAGTGTCATGTGGAGCATTTTGTAGGGGTGTGTGTGTGTGTGTAGGAGGATGAGTGTGTGTGATTTTCGAAGCCCAACCCAATTTAAAGTAAATGCAACATTTCATCTTTTATTCACATTGTCACACACACACACACACACACACACACACACACACACACACACACACGCATGCATGCATACATGCATTCACTGTAGACCACATTGCAGCTCTCTCTCTCGACCATTATACTATATTAGATTGGATGTTGACTCGACGCTATTAGATTTGATCAGCGGTCGATCAGATATATCCAGCCTCTTCCTGGCCTGCGATTGGATCGTCCTGATGTCCTGGTGTCAGTGTGAGCTGAACTGATTGGCCACCATGGCCATAAGAGTGTCTAGTGTTTATCAGCAGGATTGTGTTTGAACTGGAGTTAACTCTGTTTAGACTGAACGCTGACTGAACGTCACTGCCCTCTAGCGGTAAAGCAGTGCCATGACTCCTCTGTTGAGCAGATCTGTTAACAAGTCTGACAGTAGATGAGCTCTGCTTTGAGATTTGTTTATGGTGAGTATTAGGCATGTGGACAGGAAGCTGCTCTTGGCTATAAAGTGGGCAGGGACTGGAACGCCGTCTGTCAGTTGTTTTCTCCTTATCTTATCACATCAGTGTTGATGTGTCTGGTTCTGAGTACGGATTTCTTTGGAAAGCATTTATTTATCGCGGTGGCGATCAAAACGTTCTCTTTTTTAAATAAATACAAAATGTCTGCAATATTTAGAAGTCAAAAACAAGTTCCTTTTTGTTTTGCTCTAATATTTTTCTGTAATAAAACAAGTAGTTGTGTTATATTACTATGATTTTAACTTGATATTCCAAACATTTTAAAAACTTTTTAGACTTTACTGTACATTTAACTTTTTATGCACATTTAAAGTTTTACATTTACATTAGTGGGCATTTGGTAGACACCCTGTGCCAGTGGTAGCTTGGTGGTGATAGGGTTTCAACTCTCAACCTTCTGATCAGAAGTCCAACACCTTAAGAGTCACTGCTCTTAATAAGACAAATATGAGAGAAAGCAGTGACTAAGCACTTGAGCATGCACTTCACTCTAATATGAACTAGGTTAATATGAATTGAGTCGATCGCTCTCAGACACACCCTGAATATCGCAACGTTACCTGTGTCTGTAACCTGTACTGGGTAACGAAGTCTCGCACTGTTAGCCAAACATTCAGGATTTACGCAATTGTGATATGTTCAAGCAGGATGAGGGTGTGTGTGCATGGCCTCACCTTTCGTGTCGGACTGCTTTTCCTAAACACACACACACACACACAGACAGACACACAGAGTAGAAACAATCAGTGTTTCCCACACTGTTGCTTGATTCTGTTGCATCAGCTCCCTGTTTGTGTAAGAGACGAGACCTCAAGCTGGGCTTGTCTCGTCTTGCTCTGTGTCTCCTCTCGTCTTGTCTCAGGTGCGCATGTGTGCTTTTACAACATGTAACACACTCTATTTTGAGCTGTAACTCATGATGAGAGTCTCAAGAGGATTGGTTTGGAGCTGAGGCTTCATATGACAGATCTGTAATGAAATGATTATTCACTTCATTGACCAATTAAAGGGAAAACGTGTCTGTAAGGTATTCGGGTGGAACAATCCAACAGAACAGAACAGCTTCAGTGTGATTTAGCGTAAAAGTCTGTTGAATTGAACTGGAGTGATAACACTGTTCTGTTCAGGTGTTTTGATGATGATGATGATTTCTCTCTCCCCTCTTCTCCTCTACTCTCTCTTTCTCTCCCTTTCTCACTGTCTCTCCTCCAGGCTGAGTCCGGTTATGGTTCTGAATCCAGTTTGAGGAGACATGGCTCCATGCTGTCTCTCACCTCAGCTACCAGCGGCTACTCCGCCACCTCCACCTCCTCTTTTAAGGTGAGAAAAAAACACCCACACTCACAAACACTTGGCTCTAACCTTTTCTTCACCCTCACGCTTTCCATGTCTCTCTTATATATTCTTCCAGAAAAAAAGTGAGATCTTTACAGTCCAAGCTAGGGCTGAGTGATGTGACAAAAATATCATGTTGTATAAAGGTTTGCTTTATATCAAAACAGCCTCGATGTCCAGTGCAAAATTATAATGTTGTAATAGCTACAGAATTGTTTTTAAGGTTTTGGGAGATACCTGAGACATCACATAAACATGTACTGTGATGTAATTCATCACAAATTCAATATTATATCGACCAGCTCTAGTTCAAGCTTCATATCTTTGTGTGTGTTTTGCAGAAGGGCCACAGTCTGCGAGAGAAGCTAGCCGAGATGGAGACATTCAGAGACATCTTGTGCAGGCAGGTGGACACGCTACAAAAATATTTCGATGCCTGCTCAGACGCCGTGTCCAGAGATGAGCTGCAGAGGGATAAGAGTGAGTGACACACTGTGACATTGTGTAATATAACAATCCAATCGGCCTGCTATTACTAAGTACTAAAAGTACCACATAGGAGGATAGTGTGTGTTTATTGTAAATTATATTGTAAATATATATATATATACACACACACATATATTACACTATTGCTTTTTAGTAATGGCTCATTGAATCTGTTTGGTCAGAAGGGTGTTGATTTATTTTCTATAAGAGCAGCTCTGATACTGGTTCTAGCTCAAGGACAAGTCACAGGTTTATATAAATGCGACCCATTCTGATATGTTATCACTTCTATAACAATAGCTCATTCACAGGGACTCCTACATGGATGCTTAGGTAAACACTGTGTATTTATTAATAATATAAGGTTTTATATGTTTTCTACGAGTCTCCAGTGTCAGCAGATGAAAAACTATCACTTTTCCCACATTGCAGCATCTTGGTTTTGCACTGTTTTCCAGTTTCTTGCTAATATGACAAGAGGCATTTATTTTTAGTCGTATTAAGTTCAAGTGAGGCTAATGCCAAAGTTATAGCTGCCACAGTGTAAAGTGATAACCAGTTAGTTAGTAACAGATAGTTCCAAAGCAATAAACACGACTTTAAATTGATAAAAAAATGCATGACATCATTCTAATAAAATGTTTTCATTGGCTGACTTCTGTGATTCTAAGAGGAATTAAAGAAAAACGTTTGCGACAGTAGCAGTGACACTGCACCGAGGTGAATTAGTTACATCTTTTGTAGAACTGGACTGATGATGATAATACAGAGCTGAATGTGATTCCACCTCCTCTCACTCACTTCCTGCTCCCTTTTTTTGGCTCTCTCTTTTTTTTTTCTTCTCTGACTGTGTTGCCATTTTTGCTTAACTTTCTCACTTTTTTACTCTTCACATCTACTCTCTCTCTCTCTATTGCTCTCTCCCTCTCCCTCTCTTCCACCGTACACACAATCAGCCACTTCTTTTGTCTGTTCACAGTTCTCCCCCTCATCATCTTTCTCACTGTCTCTTTCTTTCCCTTATTCTTTTGTTCATTCTTTCAATCTTGCCTCTCCTCCCATTCTTTCCTTTTTTCAGCCTCCTCTTTCTCTCTCTCTCTCTCTCTCTCTCTCTCTCTCTCTCTCTCTCTCTCTTTCTCTCTCTCTCTCTCTCTGTATCTCTGTCTCGGCTTTCTGTGAAGAATGAGCAGGTCCATTGTCGTGCTGTGTGGTACACTAGGTTTCTACACTTGCTGTCTCACTGTGCGGTCTGATGCACTGGCAGCTCTAGGCAGTGCCTTCCACTTCCACTGGGGTCTCTGGGTTCATACTAACTGTGTGTGTGTGTGTGTGTGTGTGTGTGTGTGTGTGTGTGTGTGTTTCATATTGTGTCAAGTTGTGGAGGATGATGAAGATGACTTCCCTACCACTCGCACTGATGGGGAATTCTTGCACAACCACAACGGCAGCAGAGAAAAATGTAAGTTTCGTATTAATGTCTGGACAAAATCCTGCAGTTTGTTCTCATTGATTGATTTGTTTGTTTGTTTATTGAATCTCATGTATTTATGTCTTATTGCAAAACAGTTTACTTCTGAATTGTTTGGTTAGTATATGTGTAGAGGTATAAAAACATTCTTGACCAGATCTTAAAATTCTGCTTGGCTTCATGTGTTTTTGTGTGTTAGTAGCTTTAAAGCTGCGGTTTATCATTTTTTAAAAGTGTTTATAGACCTGTAATTATTATCTAATTTCAAAGATATCTTTAAAGCCTGTCATTTGCATTTTCATCATGCAGTGGATCTGGGTGATTGCTTACATTTTAGTTTTTGTTACATTTTTTTCTGGCCCAGAAATTAGCTCTCACTATCACTTCACCAGGCATGTGCATCTTTCAGGAAAGTGATTGAATATAGATTTGTCAGATAGAGATAACATTTAGAATTGTTATTCGCCTTTAAGGAAGAGGGCTAAAGGATTTAAAAAATGACAAACCGCCCCTTTAATGTGAAATTGTTCATATTCATATATCAGATGCAGTAATCATTACTATTATGTTTCTCTCTCTAGTGTTCCAGTCTCTGAGCACTAAGGGCCTCAATGGGATTGATTTCAAAGGTGAGGCCATCACGTTTAAAGCCACTACAGCGGGGATCCTGGCCACACTCTCGCACTGCATCGACCTGATGGTGAAGAGAGAGGACAGCTGGCAGAGGAGACTGGATAAGGTATGGGATAAAGCGTTACCTGATGCAAAAAAAAAAAACATCTCACTTGCACTATTAAGCAATTTAAAGCTAAAAGTGTTAAAACAACCCTGGAGAAATCGGGTAAGCACTTTATCTTAGTGAGGGTTGCGGTGGATCTGGAGTCTGTTCCAAGAACTCTGGGCATGAAGTGAGAATAAACCCCAGATGGGACATTTACACACACAGTCACAACCTTACTCAATTCAGAGATAGCAGGCAGTGTAGAATACATACTGGCAGGTTTCTTGGAGATGGGAGAAATCTGGATAACTTGGGAGGATCCCAACATGGACCTGAGCAGAACATGGGAGCACTCGCCATAAACTGGATAAACGACTGGCTTGTGTGTGTCAAACACAGACCCTCTCATGATCAAGTCCGTATTTATTTGACAGTTCACTGCGACTCACATCTACACAAGCTTGTTTGTGGACACCCATATGTGTGTTGGTCTAATTGTCTCATTTGTCTCAGTGCCTTAACCACTTCCTTTTTTAGATTTAAAAAGTGCTTCCTTGGTGTGCTTATAGACCCATAATCATGAGCTGATTTTAGAGATATTTTCAAAAACTGTGATTTTTCTATCCATGTGCCAGACAGACGATCTGGGTGATTACTTAATTTTGTTCCTGTCTTTTGTTTACTTTTTTTCTGGCCCGTAAATTAGCTCTGCCCACCATGTTTGCTTCACCATGTATGCATATATTTAACAAGAGTGATTTGATTCATACTCCTTAAAACCATCACTTAAAGCTGCTCAGTATCCTATCAGTAGCTCAATGCTTTAACCACTGAGCTTTCACTGCCAATTTAAAGACCCTGATCAGGTAGTTACTAAGGATGAGTGAATAAACTGTGAACACATGAATGAGCTAGGTCTTTTTTTTGTCTCACAAGCATCATATCTGACTGCTTACTTGTCTTAATGTGAAAGTAAAAAGCCTCCTGCTCACATTTAGTAACCAGATGCCAACGTTTCTGGTTTATTCAAAATAGTATATTTGTAAATTGCTGTAATACTCTAATGCTGTAACAAAACTGTTGTGGTTGTTTAAGTGTGGGCATAAGCCACACTGGAATGTCCAAACCCTTATCAGTTATTGATGTAATGGTTTAATTAGTTTGACGTACCATGTTAAGAGTAGACTTTTATGGATTGTGCTGTAATATCGCTTAATAATTGTTGACTGCAGAAAACTGCAGCCTACTTGAATAGATACATCCAGATGTGTATGTGGTTGCTATTTATTTATTATGCACACTATAATTTTTACTGTGGGCTCTAGAGCTGATTTATTGTATGCAGCTTATCTGATTCAGTAACCCGCTTGAATCAGGCCGAGACAGTAACTCTGAAGTAGTCGCATAGTCCACCAGATAAGAAAATCTAGTGTAGCAGTATATAATCTCGGACTCTTGCTCTCTGTATCTCCTTTACTTTTTTTTCTCGTACTCTCTCGCTCTCCCACATACACTTTCCATTTCTCTCATTCATTCCTCCGGTTCTCAATCGCTCTCCCTGTCTGTCTGTAGGAGACAGAGAAAAGGAGGAGAGTGGAGGAGGCCTATAAAACTGCATTGTCCGAGCTGAAGAAGAAATCTCACTTCGGAGGCCCGGACTATGAGGTGGGTTTTAACATATATATATTGAGTATATATATATATATGATATATTGATTATATATGAAGTCTTGTGTAATGTTTGTACTGTAATGATTTCTAGAAATTGTTCCTAATTTTACAAAAATATGATGACGAATGAAATTGCATCTTTGTTGTAAAAGTTCATCAACATAATCAACTACCCCCAGCTTGTTGTTCAGTTATCATGTTAAAGCATTATAAAACTTAATAAGTAACCAATATTAATTATTCTTTATCTATGATATTACTATAGAATTGATGATTTGATTGGTTAATGTTATTGCTGATAAGAATGAAAGCCATTTTTAAACTTTGTGTTCCCTGTCCATTTCCTTTGTAGAGAAAATAACTTCATAACACATGGGCATTGAAATAACAGCTTCTCCACTCAAGGTCACTCCACATGTGACCTAATTTTTATAGATTGGTGTTCCCGAGTGGTACAAGAGAAAAGCGTTTTAGCCTATTATCCGGAAATCGTGAATTCAAATCCCTGGTGATGTTACAGCCATCAATTACCGGGAGTCCAGAAAGCAAAATTGACCACGCTCTCAGGGATTACATTTTTCTCTCCCCTGTCAGTTATAGTGATTGTAGCCAATCATGGAGGTCTGTGAGCTCATACATACAGAAGTTGGCGGGCGCATTTTCTTCCAAGTCTGTTACACCACCCTGAGATGCTGCGTAGGCAACAGCTCGAAAAATTGTGGTGGCTGACTGCATGTGATTGAGGAAGCATGCCTTTGCCGTCCCTGGTTGGTGGCTAGTGTATGATAGTGGAGAGATGTCTGATGGGTGGGAATTGGACATGTCTAAATTAGGAAGAAAATTAAAGGAAAAAGGCTAAAACAAATGTCAGATACAAACAAACTTTAGCTACATACAGTGTTTAACAATCTAATGACATCATCCCTGATTCACTGGTTAAATATTAGCTTTGCCTGATACTCTACATGGTGTATCGAGTCTTTGTGGACTTTTCCTGAAGTCCTTGTAAATTAAATTCTCTTGAGTTTACTAATACAATACATTTCTGATTATGATGGTGATGGGGAGAGTTTTGCTCAGCTTAACTCTTTATGTTTTTTTAGTTGATGAGTAAGGTTTTTAATCTCTCAAAGCTTTATTTTATGGCTCTGTTTCCTCTGCATGTGTATTATACAAATATCAAGCTATCCCTAAATGTGGTCACTGTTGAAACAGCAGATTGTCTAATTTCATTTAATGGAAACTCAACCTGTGTGCTTCTTAGCTTAAATATTTATCCAAGAGAGACAAAGTCTCGTATGTGATATGATCACATTTCTCTCTCTCTTTCTCTCTGTCTCTCTCTGCATTGTGGGTAATAGAAGGAAGTGTTGGTGGTGAGAATAAGGAGCTAGGAGTTAGGATCTTGTGTGTACTAAACCCGCTTTTT
>JAOVVF010000019.1:6831393-6847268 GCA_028565595.1 Duopalatinus emarginatus
AGTGTAGTCAAACCAAATCCTGACTTTCTTTACTTTATTACTGTTTACTGCTCATTGTGGGGTTTTTCTTTCAAATAATAAAACTTCTTCACAACATTTCTTATGTGCCTAAGACTTTTACACAGTACTGTATGTATATATATATATATATATATATATATAAAACTCTACTTATGAATATTTTCTTTTTCTGCATGGGAGCATCATCCGAATGTGCGTTTAATATCTAATAAACTACTGATTTCTTGTCAGTCAGTCTTAGAAAAATTAACTAAGGTGTGTGTGTGTGTTTGTGTTTGTGTTTATGCATGCAAAGGTGTACAGGAGAGAGGTTGAGGAGAACGGCATTGTGTTGGACCCTCTGAAAGCCACACATGCAGTGAAAGGGGTTACAGGTCACGAGGTGTGCCATTACTTTTGGGATACAGAAGTTCGCAATGACTGGGAAAGTGAGTCCATATACACACACCTACACCTACATCCTACACAGTTTAACATCATCAAAGAGTCCCTCTCTCTCTCTCTCTCTCTCTCTCTCTCCCTCCCTCCCGCTCCCCTCCCCTGTCTCTCTCTCGCTCTAGTTGAGTTGTCAGGGACAATAAAAACTGATTACATGTCTCATCTCAGGCTGTGATCTCAGCTTTCAGGCTTGTTATTTATATAATGCCTCCATTTCTTCTTCTTTTCTTTGTGTTCCTCTAATGCACTTTGTTTGCCCTACACCATTTAGCAACATTCAGTGGCTTCAGTTAAAGCTCATTTACAGCAGTCATGTGCATGAGACCTGAGGGATATGAGAGCAAATGCACCAGTAGGGGGTTCTTTACATAATACTACTGTATAAAGCAGCTCTCTGGGGAACAGTAAATACCCATCATTCACCTGGGGGTTCATACGGAATGCTAATACTGGCAGCTGACGTTTTAGATAAAGAAAAGATAAACTGAATGGTTTTAGTAGACAACTTTGAATGCACATATATACACATACTAGGGGTGCTAAAAAATTTGATTCTTTAAAGATTCTGAATCAATTCTAAATGCCCAAAATCGATTTTTAAATGTGTTCAAGTTTTATTTTTTGATGCTTGTCTTTTCATCTTGTTGATCACATCATATAAACAAAATTTATAAACCATTTGAATAGAAAAATTGTTCCTGAAGCGTAAATTGATTCTGATTCGAATCGTGACCCCAAAAATCTAAATCGAATCGCTGGGCACTGAGAGATTCGCATCCCTAACACATACACATCTTTATTTGTTCGGTAGATGATAAAAACATCACACACATTTCTGAAATGTCTAATTTATTGGTTCTCACTTCAGGAATGTTTTTTGATTGTTCTGTGCTTTTAAAATGAATGCATCTCAACCAGAGCATGTGTTATTACATCTTGAATCCGGAGAACAATTCAGACTTTAGTTGTAGCTATCAAGCAACATAAAATTTGTGTCCCTGCTTTCGTATTTCCTTTTTACCTATCAAGCCACATTTTAGTGTGATGTATAACAGAAACATTAAATGTAACTATAAATGGATCAAAGTTATGATAAGTTGTTCTTTAATAATTTTCCTTAATGTAATCGCTGTGGTATAAGTAGAATAAAACACTGTGGGACATGATTTTACAGGACAAGTGATCACTGTTGAAGCGTTTTATTTCTCACTTTAAAGCTGTCTACTGTTCAACTGTTTTGGTCAATTCTGTGCTTTATATTTATTATATTTTTAAACCTTTTTTTGTCCAGCTACTGTGGAAAACTTCAACATAGTGGAGACGTTATCAGATAACGCCATCATCATCTACCAGACCCACAAGGTAAGACGGCTGACCATCAGTACAACACTTGACACTGTGTTAGTGCATGAGATGGTTTCTGACTTGCTGATTGGTTTATCTCCTGCAGAGGGTGTGGCCTGCATCACAGAGAGACGTGCTCTATTTATCAGCCATCCGTAAAATCTTGGCCAGTAACGAGAACGACCCTGACACGTGGATTGTGTGTAACTTCTCTGTTGATCACGACAACGCCCAGGTGTGTGTGATTGATCAGTGTGTACACAGCTGGACAGGGTGTGTGTGAATGTTTGATGAGTGTATGATGTGTTGACGAGGATAGCTGCAGGCATGAACGCTGTAATGACTGTGTTCAGTATAAACATCAGGAAGCTGTTAAACATTTAAAGATGGATAGAAAAAGAAAACCTGCTGAGATTTTTTTTCTTTCTTTCTTTCTTTCTTTCTTTCTTTCTTTCTTTTATTGATTCCCTTCTTTTTCCTTTTTATTAATTTTATTTATCTAATTTTCTTATTTTTTTAATTATTTTTGTTTTTCTATTACTGTTTTTTTCCTACTCATTTCTTTTTTCCTTTTTCTTTCATTGTACTCTTATTTCTCTCTTGCTTTCCTGCCTACTTTCTTTCGTCCTTCTCTACCTCTTTCTTTCTTTCTTTCTTTTTTTTAAAAGAATTAATATTGCACAGTTTATCCCACTCATCACTTTTAGCATAACTTGCCTGCACTGTTTGGAGTGGTTGAGTATTGAACAGTGTTACTGTGTGACTGAGGTTAGGTGATGAGGTTGTCTGAGGACTGTGTGCACTTTTCTGACTATAAATTCCCACTATCGTACATTTTAGCCGAGCAGCAGGTGTGTCCGTGCCAAAATCAACATCGCCATGATCTGCCAGACACTGGTCAGTCCACCGGAGGGCAACAAAGAGATCAGCAGAGACAACATTTTGTGTAAAATCACATACGTGGCCAACGGTGAGTTACTTCATCAGTTTATACATACAATGAGTCTGGCAGAATGATTAATAAAATAAAATAAAATGTTGAAATGTTACTGCAGCGTTTTGAATATTGTGCTCTTAATGTAGTGAACCCTGGAGGCTGGGCCCCTGCGTCTGTCCTGAGAGCCGTAGCGAAGCGAGAATATCCCAAATTCCTGAAGCGATTCACCTCCTATGTGCAGGAGAAAACGTCTGGCAAGCCCATCCTCTTCTGAGAGCTCAGGTGAATCTTTCAGACATTTCTCATACTGACAGGCTCAGAAATTGCCACATATTAATCAGAATGTACTGTTTTAGGAATGAAGTCAATATCTTACAAGAAAACTATAACTTAAGTACTATATTTAGGCTTCAGATGGAAGTGTTACTGATGGATGTACAGGTGCTACAGTGATGGATGGATGACTGAATGTATAAATAGTTTGGAAATTTGATAGATTACTGAATGGATGGATGGATGGATGGATAGATAGATGCCTTGGTGGCTGGATAGATGGATAGCTCATAACTGGATGGATGCATGGATGACTATATGGATGGATGGATACATGGATGACTATACGAATATGGATGGATGCATGGATGCCTATATGAATAGTTACATCGATGTTTAGAAACCTGATAGATGAGTGGATGGATTGATAGATGCCTGGGTGGCTAGATAGATGGCAAATACTTGGAAATATTTGAAAGCTTTTGGAATATGAGATGCATGTAGATAGAGTATGTGGACTGCATAGATAGATGCCTGAATGGATGGATGGATAACTGGATAGATGATCAATGGATCACAATGTGGATGATTGGATTGATAGACAGATTAATAGATAAATGGATGGTTATATTAGGTGACTAGATAATTAGATGGCTAGATCCATGGATTAATTGCTAGATGGATGGATGGTTGGAAGCTGATGAATGAAATGAGTAAATGGATGGTTGAATGAACAGATGGATGGATGTAGACCTCATTCAGTGTGTAACAGATTCTTTTGTTGTGTGCAGATTGTCACTGTACAGCGCCCCCTCTCTACACTCCCAGCTACAGCGGCCCTGAGCAGCTTCTCTCACTGCAGCCCATCCTCTTCCTCCTGCCCGTTCAGATCCTCGGCTGCCACCGGAAAACAACCCACATTACCCACGATTCCCTGCAGCGCTCCTCAGTATAGACGCCCATAGACTTTAAGCAGTCCCGAAGCTTTAACCCCTACAGCGCTCTGAGAGGACACGTTGCCAAATCTCAACATTGGTTCTGTATTTTCAGCAGAGATATATATTGATATTAAAGTATATGTATGTACGTACATGAGATTTAAACAGAAGGTTTATTTAATGGAGAATGGCTCAGTTCTAGTTTTGCTTTTTGTCTTCTTTTTCTTTCTTTTTGAACCAGGGAGATTTTTGTTGTTGCACATGAGTGATTGATTCCAGAATTCAGTGCCCCCCCCACCCCCCATGCTGCTAATATAAAATAGAAAAAAACAACAACAACAAACACAACACAGCTTGGGTCAGACATTCCATCATCTTGAATGTTTGTGAATGAACATTGAGAGGGCTGTCATTGACCTATGACCTACAACATGACCCACAAACTTGTCAGTCTCTTTGATGAAGCCCAGATATTGGTGCTGAAGAGGAGATCATTTTTCTTTCTGATGTTTTGTTGTTTAATTTTTGTCTTGGAAATTTGAAATCTGTTTTTAGTTGTCCTTGTGTATGTCAGAGACACACTGACGTACAGTGGCACAATTACAAATCAGTAGTGGTAGACAAAAGTGAAATCTTTTAAATACAACAAGAAAACGCTTTACATCTCGGTTACTTGTATATACTTTCTAATTACGGCTTCACGTTGTTGGGATTACTGTCAGCCAATGCTTTTTGTGTGATTCGTCCAACTCCACATGCCTTAGAGTTTGTGTTCGTGTGCAAAAAAAGTATGACGAAGTACAGACTCAACACATCTTGTTTGCGAGTGTGTGTTTGGCCGGTCGGGATGATCAGAGGTGTCCGACGTGGGTATAAATCTTTAGTGAAGTGCCTCAGTCTAATCACATGACCCGAGTGTTGCTGATGCGAGGTTGCTCCTTTTTTAATCTTAAATCAGAAAGGGGAGTTTAAAAAATGAAGCGTCTTTCAGCGATTACACCATAATGATGGTCTGATATTTCATTTTTTGCATTACATTTCTGAATTCTTTTTGATCAAACATTGGGCCTCGTTTATCAGTCGTTCAATAACACTGAGTGTATTTGTAGGCCAAATGGAACAAAAGTTCCTACAATTCTTTTTGGATTTTCTTTTATTTATTTTTTGTTTATATTGATAAACTCCAATCAGTAAATCATAAATTGGAGACTAAGCAGTGAAAGATCGCCTAAAAGGTGCTAAATCTTCCAATAATGCAGCTCAGCCACTGCAGAGCTGCATCACATACTGGACACATACCAGCCATTTCTTGTTTTTGTTCTAATTAAACAGTGAGTAGTATTTGTCCTTATTTTAAGGATCGCTTTCCTTTTCATGTCGTTAATATTAAAAATCAAACTATCTATTTAAACTCGACAGCTTAATGTTTCTGAAATCCCAACATGCAACCATTACACAATTTAAAAACCAATCAATCTTTCATAATAACGAGTCTCCTTATACATAATTTTACAGAAGCGGGACGTAGGGTACGAGCATTTTTCCAGAACGAAAAAAAAAATCAGGAATACCGTATTTCCTGTGTAAATGCAAATATGTTCCTTGTATCCAGTGTGATAAATGAGGCTCATTGTTTTTACCTTTGGAGAGGAACGTCAGCCATTTTTTTTTGTTTCAACAGAAAGAGGAAAATCAATGTGAAAGTGAAATAGCTGGATTATTTTTTGTTTATCGTGTAATATAGTCATGTAATGTTTACAGTGATTAAATGAACACGGACAATAAGGATAGCGCTCGACTCACGACCCCAGGGTTGAGCTCTAAAACTTGCTCTCTAAGAGGCAGAGGACTGTTAATGATGGATGTTGAGTAAAACATTGGCCCCTCTTTAGTAGCTCAACCCAACACACGGCTGGTTGGCTCCATTTCCCTTGGCTGTTTCGTTCCTTAAAAAGATCTGTTAAATCAGTAATAATGTCATATACAATCCACTCGGATGTATAAAGAAAATGAATCACTTATATATCTGCATTTAATCTACAGCTGAATGGAGGGTTGGTGATGCTGTCATGAGAAACAGCCAATGAGGAGTGGAGGTTTGGACCCAAATATGTGTGTGTGCATTCTGAAAAATCAGACATCCTTCTAATCCCAGTACAGTTTGTTATTTGTTGCATTTGCACTGAATGTAATGTAGTTGGAATAAAACATGTTTCTGTAAATAAAATAGTACACTAACAGTGTCTGAACTGCATAAATGGGAGGAAAAAAGGAGTGAAAATGCAGCACTTCTGTCAGGTGTTTATACAGAAATAAAGAGAATGACGTCTTACTACAGTGTATGTGCTCATTCAGTCGGGAAAATAAACATGGAACAAAAAACTAAAAATGGAACCCATAGATTTAAATATATGTAAAATCCTTTTGTCATCTATTTCCATTACCATAGAAAAATAAACTTTCTTATAGTGGAAACAGATGGTTTTCAGGTGCATTAATAAATCATTAAATCATTGAATAAATCATTACGTTTTTTATATGTTAATTAAAATTCTTCAAAAAGAAAATAAAGCATGCATTTAATAACAACTCTGCAAAAACATGTTAATAACATTATTATTTTTTATTATCCATATTTGGCATTTTACAAAACAAATACAGCAATGGTAAATTTAAATTAATTAATAAAAATATATTTAAACAATAAGGTTTATGAAGGCAACAGTAATATGGCTTCACTCTTACATTATTCTGCAGGTTTGGGCAGAACGGCGTGTCTGCATGTGTGCTTTTTTTGGTTAAGGGCCAAAAAAAGTGACATGGGTGACACATTGACTGTTTTAGCTCGGATAATGACTAGTGTGGACGTAACCTAACAATAAATGTAACTGTAAATGGATAAGATGTACTGTGAGATTTATTTTATTCTTATCTATACAGGCTAGTTTTATACATTCAGTTTCAGTGTGTTAATCCAGCCATGTGGTTTATGATTCAGTGAATTAAACACACTTGATTTCCCACTGCCTTTTTAACATTCACACAATTTTGCAAACAAAGCAGGCATCCTTGACAGACCCACAATTTAGTGTACCAAAGAATTAGTTGTAGTAGCAGCATTAAATGACACTCGTCTTCCTTGTCTTCTTTTTTCATAGTACAAACCTGGAGTAAAATGGCCACCTTCTCATGTATGCCCGCCACCTCGACACAGCACATCTTAATACAATCACAGTGCTTTGCCAAGTCACAATACACAATTCCGTTAACACATAGACATTCATTGCTGTCCAAACAATAGTGCAAAGCTGCTCCAGAAGCCCAAGCATGGCTTTGAGAAGGATTTATTTCTCCATATTTTGCCAGCGCTCATGACAGCGTGTTTCTGCTGACATTACAAGGCAGAGTTTTTGTTTAAATAATAATAATTTAAAAAACCCAATGTCCTGAGAGTCAATTTTGGCAACCATTATATTCTAACTTGTGTTGACTCCCATTTTCCAGAATGCACTATCAGGATGGATCCTTCTTCATCGATCCGGACATTTCTGAAAGGTTGACTTTTGACCTGGTGGGGGAAAAAAAGCATATCTGATTAGAGACACAACAGAGTGCTGCTTATATCTTATAACAGCAAACAGCACTGTGTGTGTATATACCTGTTCATAGTCATGTGACTCTTGACGAGGTGTCCAGCAGCGAGAGCAGCCATGAGAGAGAGCTCTCCTGCCATCACCGCCGCACACACCACTTGCGCCAAAGTGCGCGAGTTCTCCCCGGGATGTTCTGCACTTGCACCCTGTACTCCCAGCATCTACACAAACATGTTTTTTGAGTTCAAATGAATAACTAACACTGTGTATTATTATCAGTTTAGCAAAACTTCTAATATTGTGTAATTGTTTTTGTGGACAGAAACGAAACCAAACTTTATGCCACGCTTAGCGAATTTACTACATGCTTTCATGTTGAGAAATGCCTTAAATAACCAGGCACATAGATTTATATTTAGCCACATCAACAAAAGTCTATAAAAGTTCACAGAGCTGAAAAGAACCTGCAAACAGGCTTGCTGTGGGGGTAAGTTTGTTCCTCCTCCGATGGTCCCCAGCTCAATAGACGGCATCGTGCAGGAAATGCACAGATCGTCTCCGTATGGTCCGACAGCCTCCATTAGAGTGATACAGTTACTGCTGCCTACTGTCTGTCCTGGGTCCTACACACACACACACTTTACACTTATGCACTGTCATCACAAATGCCCATAACAGAAATACAGAACATTTATATATTTATATTCCTCAGGATTTTCAGATCTCACCTGTCCACATGCAATGTAAATTGCTGCCACAATGTTAGCGGCCTGGGCGTTGAAGCCTCCTATACTGCCAGCCATTGCAGAACCTACCAGGTTCTTACTGATGTTCAGCTCCACCAGAGCCGCAGTGCTTGTCTTCAACACCTAGAGGGAGCAACAAAGGTATATGAGACCTTTTTTTAAGGCAGCTGTACTCCTGTCAGAGCTGCTGTTATAGAAAACAGCCTCAGAGCTGCCTATGTAACTCTGTGTGTTTACCTCTTGCACCACTTTAGCCGGGATCGTGGCTTCACACACGGTGGATTTTCCTCGGCCGTGAATCCAGTTGACGGCTGCAGGTTTTTTGTCGGTGCAGTAGTTTCCACTGACAGCTAACACACGCAGCTCAGGAAACTCTTCTTGCAGCTTGCGCAAAGCCTCATCAGTCCCCTACACCCACACAGGAGTTATTACACAGACACATATGAACAGACACTCTTATAAAAACAGACTGACAGATACACACACCTTAGACAACATGTTCATGCCCATGGCATCACCAGTCTGAGACTGGAAGCGGATGTAGAGCGTTCTGCCAGCCAGACAGACCTGTAGCCGGTCCAGCCGAGCAAACCTAAAAAGCAACACAAAATACCGCACACAATTCAGACCAAATTCACCCCAACACACACTACATCACAATGCTAAATCAAGACATCAAACTATGAGAAACCCTTAGAAGTATTCATGTCAATTAACACAAATAAACCCTGACTGGTGGTTTAAAGTCCACAAACCTGCTATAATGCGAATGCAGTAGGCTATGGTTTGTTACTAGAGGAGATACAAGAATGGATACAGGAGGAGTTACTAAAATGAACACAATAGGAGATAATGATAGGAATGGTGAGATCTTATCTTACTGAAGGAGATATTGAAATAAATACTGAATTAAATACTGATGGGGATACTGGAGAAAATACTGAAGAAGATACTAAAGGAAATAATGGAGGAGATAATGGAAGGGATATGCAAGGAAATACTGGAGGGGATACTGGAGGAACTACTGGAGAAAATACTGAAGGGTACACCGGAGGGGACACCGGAGGGGACACCGGAGGGGACACCGGAGGGGACACTGGAAAAAGATAGGATACTAAAGGGGATATTTAAGGGGCTACTGGAGGAGGAACAGTAAGTGTCAGTGCACTTCTAAACTCTGTGTTCTCTGACCTGCTGGTTGTGTCAAAGGCATGCTTAAGCACACTGAAGCCATCAGAACTTTCCAGCCATGATTTCACTTCTGCAGCTTTACACGCTGATGGCAGCTGCACGACTGGCCCCCTAGTCATGCCATCAGCCAGGACACGAGCACTCGCCCCACCTGAGAGCTAGAGAGAGAGAGAGAGAACAGAAGAAGGAATTTTTTTTTTTTGAAGACCTTAATAAATATAATTTAAGGCCCAAAAATGTGTTATGTCTTTGGTAAAAAATAGCCAATTTATTGTCTCCTACATTGGAAATCAACTGGAGAAGTTACTAAAAAGAAAAAAGAGGAATCGATTCAGTGTGCTGAGTAATCCACAATAGGTTAACGGATGGTTCCATTAGTGTAACAATGATGATGATAAAAATATTAATACTACTACTACTAATAATAATAATAAAAATAATGGTTGTGCTCATATAGCAGAGAGAGAGAGAGAGAGAGAGAGAGAGAGAGAGAGAGAGTGAAGAGAAAGAGAGATCAAAAACATCTATCAAAACCCCCTGACAATTTAATTGTGTTAATGACAATTATTCTTTTGTTATTATTTGTTATTTTAATGATGAACAGGTAAACGTATGTATTCTGGGCTAAAATACAACATCATATCTAATCTGTATTTGCAACATAGCTTGATTCTGCATCTCTACTTACAGCTCATTCACCCTTACATGAACGTTTACTGTTGTTATGGCAACAACTGATAACGAACGTTAATAGCTGTTAGCTAGATTTAGCCCAACCGTCTGAACCCATAAAATCACAAATCTTCATATTTATACTTTAATATTATTATACTTTGCTTTCCTATAGGCATTAAACACACTGTCTGGAAATGTAATACCTACAGCAAATTTACAGCAAATTTTAGACAATTTAAGACCCTAATTATCCGAATTTTAATTTAAGACATTTTAAGGACCTGCAGGAACCCTGAAAGAGAGCATTTTATTATTTTAAACAATTAAAAAAGGAAATAAAAGTAAAGAAAATACAGAAAGAGAAAGACTCACAGTGATGGCCCTGCAGCCTCGGTTGGTGCTGGCCACCAAACATCCCTCTGTCGTTGCCATTGGGATGTAAAACTCCGTCCCATCCAATAACAGAGGTCCAGCCACACCCACCGGCACAGGCACATAACCGATCACATTTTCGCAGTTTGTACCCATTACCTGACAATAAGGAAACCAGACTCAGCTTAATGCATTAAACAAACAGATGGTTCTGGGGAATTAAAAAACAAAAGCAGCTGAATCTGTACCTTGGAATAGTCGTAGCCTGTGTAGGGGAGGTTCTCAAGGGCAGAGGAGTGGGGCAAATTATATGCCAACATCTCCCTACGTATAGCTACGCCCCTTTCTGGTGTCTCTAGCTCCACCTCTAGACGGTATCCCAGAATGCTCTTGTTCTCCACAAGTGCAATTACCTCAGCGTCACTTAGGCAACGTGGGCCTTGCTACAAACACAGTCACATGTGCACATACACACACGTCACGTTATATTACTAAATTTATTCAACTGTATTCTATTTTTTTTTTCATTATATTTTTTTGATTCAGTAAAAAAAATAAATCTAACTCAAACCACTTGTGTTTGGTGTTGTACCTGAGGGTCTCTGAGAATGCTCAGACACTCGTTTAGAGTACGAAGTTGGACTGAAGGTTTAGAGATTTGTGTTTGTCTTTCCTCTGACTCCTCCTCTGCTGTACATCTCTGAGCAGAAGGACATGACTGCTCCCCAAATACAGCTTGCTGAGTCTCTTTTTCTAAAGAGTAAAAAACAGCATCAGAACACAATTTTTATCTGGGACCATGAGTGTACACACTATATAGAGTAAGAAAGAAAGAAGAACATAAAAAAAACCAAAAAAAAACCAAGAAACAATATACCGAGACAGAGAGAACAAGGTTTACCTTTCATGTCTGTTCTGGAAAGGGGAGATGGACTGGTTTTGGCGCTTGCAGTGTGTGGGATTCTGCATAAAGCATCATCCCTTCTACAGCACTCCTCTCCTGTACTCCTATTGGACAGGAAGGTCTGTGGGGCTTTGATTGACAGAGAGGACTCGGTCTCAGCCTGCTCGAAGAAGACGTACTTCACAGCCAACAACAAAGCCAGAGACAGAGTAATGACCTGCTCCATGTCCAAACTACAACAAGAGCAAAAGCAAAAAAGAGCGAGAGAACACAAGCGAGAGAGAGAGAAGTTGAATTGGAATGCAAACTTATTAATAAGCAGGAAAAAAAATTCAAATTAAGAGCAGAGCTCTACCTGGTCATGGGTGTGTGTGCATCCATGTTTGGGCTGGGAAGATCCACAGCAGAGCCAGAGGAGTTGCTGGAAGGATTCTCGGTCAGCAAGCGTGTGTGTGCATGAACCAACGCTAGCACTAGAGACTACACACACACACACACACACACACACACACACACACACACACACACAGTTACACAATGACAACTGCTACAGCCTATATGCATCCTTTTCTTGTAGTTAGGTTGGTTTACAATTTCTGTGATGCTCCAGTGTGATCTTATTTACCATGATTATTTTGACACGTTGTGTGACAGGGTTGGGCTTGTTGTCCTCTTCTTCCTTCAGGACACAAGCAAAGTGACTCAGCTGCCAGATGGGCCTCCCCTCTCTGCTGTCTCTGGAAAGCTGCAAAAGAGAAAACAAGTCTATTTAAACACTTGTAGTCACATCGTACCCATGCTGACACTTAAGAGCACAAAGACACACATACACACACATCTACAAAAATCTCAGATTCTCACCTCCAGCACCAGAGAGACGCAGGCAGGGAAAAAAGTCATGAAGACAAAGTAGTTAGCCAGGACGGATATGCAGCCGAAACAGCACACCAGCTCCAGCTGCCGCACACCTGCTCACACGCAGGAAGTCCTAACGTTTTAACAGACCGTTAACATTTAAGGCACGGTGTTTAAGAGCTGAGATATTCATCAAATCTTACCAGACATGGTTCCTACTCCGATCACTAGGCACTCCACCACAGCATCCAGCGTGAAGGTCGGCCCCAGTATGGCCATGCCCTGAGCGATGTTCTCCCTCACCTCCTCCTGCAGATTAAACAACAGCTATTTACTAAAAGACATATATTAAGCAGCCGGTTTACCAATTTACAAAAACATCCCCTTTACAAAAACTGCCACCTTTTTTAGTAGTCAGTATAAACCTGTGCTTTGTCTTGCAAATAATCAACACCATCTGACCAATCAGAATTTAGCAGTGTTTGTGGTATAACTGGTTATGTGGTATAACTAGGTCTTGTTAATCGGCCGTACTTGAGAATTTGAGCTGAGAGCAAACTTGGCCAGCGTGCAGGCTTTAGACAGGTCGATCAGCAACAGGAAGAAAGGCAGAGCTTCACTGCACAGGGAACAAAATGCAGATGGTTATTTTGTGAGGTTCACAATCGACTCAAAAATCAAAATTGAGCAAATAAAACAACATCACATGACGTACTTGAGGCCGGTGAGCTCTTTGCCGAGGAAATGAATGACCACTATGCTGAAGACGAGGCTGGAGAACACAGTGAAGAGTCCGGCTATGCCTGCAGTACACAAAGTTCAATCAGGTAAATAAGACGCACAGGTAGTTACCATGAAAACATCTTTATAAGAGGTGACGTGTGGAGAGCTGGACACACACCGAGCATGTACTTGGAGCCAAGCTGCCTCAGGTTTTTAAACTGCACGTAGATGTAGATGATGGCCGTGCATCTGGTGACTGTTAAGATGATGATGTCAGTGCTCAGAATTTTCTGGAAAGGTGAAAGGACGGGTAATTAATTTCTATTAACAGAATTAATTTGTTGTCCAGTTCACTTTAATTTAATTAATTCAATTTTATTTATATAGAACTTTTAACAATGGACACTGCCCCAAAGCAGCTTTACAGAACTAACAAAAAGGGTCAAATATACATTTATAGAATTTTTAGAAATTGTATCCCTTATGAGCAAGCCGGTGGCAACAGTGGCAAGGAAAAACTCCCTGAGATGACAAAAAGAAGAAACCATGAGAGGAACCAGACTCATAAGGGAACCCATCCTCATCTGGGTGACACAGACAGTGTGAATATAAATAAAAGTGCACGTAGCTAGAGAATTAAAGTCTGTAATCTAATTCATGGTGTCTACACCTGTCCATTATGGTGTATTGTAGACTATCCATGTCCATGGTGGGTCAGATAAGACTGCAAGAAGATAAGAGGGGTCACAGTGGATTATGCAGTCCTGCTGGTTACTAGTACTTTAGTGCTCATCATACACACATTATTAGTGAAGAAAGGGATTATCTGTTTTGTTGTGCTTATTACCTAGTTAGTACTTAAAGATAACTGGATAATAAACTTAAATAATAATTTGATTTATTGTCTATAGCGGCAGCTCTAACAGTTGGTTTATATTAATGTGATTATTTAAAAAATATATGTTTATATAGTAACAATTCCTATAATTTAAGCAAAAAAAAAAGTAAAAAATGGGTAATTTTAGATATCTTAAAACTTTCTCTGAATAAATGTTTATCGAACAGTTACAGAAGAAGTGTCCACTTCAGGCCACCGTACCTCTTGCAGTTTAGGACACTGGTACTTCCAGTCACAGAGCTGGTCACTGCCTGCGATGGCGTTCATGGACATGAGGCAGATGGTAACAGCGATCGTTCCAACAATCACCTCCAAAGGGTGAGAGGCCACGAACAGGCCATGGAGCCTGAAAAGTCGGGTCAGCATCGTCACGGTACCGGGGCTCAGTGGGTCACCTGACAACAGAGACAATGAGGAGACACAGAGGATAAGGACAGGTGAATTGATGATCATATACACTACACTTACAGTTACATATAGATTTAACTGAAATCAAATTATATATATATATATATATATATATATATAGCTACAGAAAACTATGATAAATAATTAACCATTAGTTAATTATATCTCCCCTAAACATAAACTGAAACAGTGTCTATAATCAGTAATATGTCATTTCTACATGCCAAATCGAAACAGCTAGCTTTTCCTCACCCGTAATCCAACAAATCCCGCCTTCTACCTCACGATTGGCTACTATTTCCACCAACAAATAACCAGATTGGTGGACGACATTTGGCATGCCTGCTAGCAGCCAATGATATTACTCCATACAGAATACGGGTAGGGAAATAACATCACTTGTGAGCTAGCAGCGGCGCAGTCTATCTACACTTCCGGAATCCAAATTTAGTCAAGGTCAAAAGAATTGTCAAAATAAAATTATGACATTAACAACACAAAATGTGTTAAAATACGAGGCAGTGTACTGTAAAAGGCCCACCTTCATTTGTCGAGCTGTTCTTTAAACCGTGTCCACGGACTTACAGCATACTGAAGACACCCACCCTCAGTAATGGCGTCCAATGAGTCAGAAACGACACAGGACACGCCCACTGAAGCGACGTCATGTACCGTATCTTAGTCATGTGGTTAAGAGGCGTGGCCAAATAGAGGCTAATATCAAGTCACAAAAAATAGAAAATTTAATATTTTTATATTTTTTTAGAATGCACTTATTTATATTTTATTAAATGTTAGTCCTGTACACTAAAGGATATCAGGCATATTAATTGTACATAATGTCAGTTGTCTCAGTAGCTGAGAGTCCAGCAAATGTGAAAGCCATGCATCAGTAGTTCAGTAGTGTCCTAGCTTCTTATTGGTCAGAACATGTACACCTGTTGGATCAGGTCCATTGTCTTCTGAAGTAATATGAACTATAATGGTTTGAACAGAAGTAAAACTGTTGTCACATTGTCTCCGAGCAATGTCCAAAACCTTAGACTACATATTTTTTTACTGATGATGATTTCTTTTACATTTTAAATGCTTTAATTATGTAAATAGTTAAGAAACGTGAGAAAATGGCACAAAGCTCAAGTGGAGCACAGACAGGTAGGACACCTGAATCTTACAAACCTTTAAAGTATGTGTATGTGTGTGTATATATATATATACATATATAGATATATATATATACTCATGATGGCATCCTGCTCAGTGGGTGGGAGGGAGAGTTATCTTCTTTCTCCTGTTTTTAATAGTGACAGATAATATATCTAAAACAAACCCTGTGCTAGCCTCCATCTTCCCAGATGGATAGCTGTTCTTTTGTTGTTGGTGATGTTGTTGTTTTCAAGCTGTACTCTGAATGAATCATCACCTAAATACCACTGGGTTGGTTTTGGTGGTGGTCTGTTTTTGGTGATGTAATAAAATGGCATATTTAGCTTTATTTATTTTGAATTTGTGTATATTTTTAATATGTGTGTATTTTTATCTTAATATGTTTCCTTTGC
>JAOVVF010000019.1:6847368-6871617 GCA_028565595.1 Duopalatinus emarginatus
TAGAAAGAGGTAACAAACTAGAGACAGAAAGACATTTAGTAGTATAATCACATAACAAACTAGAGACAGAAAGACATTTAGTAGTATAATCACATAACAAACTAGAGACAGAAAGACATTCAGTGATAGAAAGAGGTAACAAACTAGAGACAGAAAGACATTTAGTAGTATAATCACATAACAAACTAGAGACAGAAAGACATTTAGTAGTATAATCACATAACAAACTAGAGACAGAAAGACATTCAGTGATAGAAAGAGGTAACAAACTAGAGACAGAAAGACATTCAGTGATAGAAAGAGGTAACAAACTAAAGACAGAAAGACATTTAGTAGTATAATCACGTAACAAACTAGACATAGAAAGACGTTTAGTGTGAAAGACGTGTAGAAAGAGGTACCTGTATTTCACATTGAAATATTGTACATTGTTATGGTATGTCAAAAATGTTACATTTATAGTGTATGTATATATGGTCTACTGAGAGCTGTGTTTACACATGTAATACATATTTTCATAATAAGTAACAATCTATGTATAAATATACGCATTTAGTAGTCAATAATCTATATCATATAATAATATGATAATAATAATAATAATAATAATCTAATCTATCAGGTTTAAGCAAAAAAAAAAATATTGTTTAGTGTTTTACCAGTCTGACTTCTTGCTGTATATAAATCATGAAAAGTGCCTGTTTATTTATAAACAATGTAAAATATTTGAAATAGACATTTATAGCGATCAACCATAACTGACAGAAACCACTGACAGGTGAAGAGATTGATTGAACATTGATTATCTTGTTACAATGATGCCTGTCAGAGGATGGACTGTATTAGTCTGTGAATGAACAGTCAAATGGGCAAGAGTAACGAGTGATCCTACAGAAGATCCACAGAATGCACAAAGATGCACAGCTTTAGAGGTCTTGTGGAGTCCATACCTCGATGAGAGAGATGTTTTGCAGCAGTTTTAATGTTACAGCCGATTGCTGTGTAATGTAAGAAAATCTGAATTGGTGCACTATTTTCACAGAAAGTTCTAGCAGCGCATTCAACAATGCATTATTTTTATGGTAAATATAGCATATTGTGGAGTTTGTATAGGGATGTGTGTGACGTTGCATGTGTGTTTGTGTGTGTTAGTTTTGGATGAACTATGTTAAGCCTGAGCTGAGTCCTGCGTTCTGCTAAGCTGCTGTGTCTCAGTGCTGTTTGTTTCCACTCTTTCGCAAGGATTAGTGTGAGAGGGGCCTGATTTCTGGAGGGAGGGTGACTCCCTAAAATTCCGTTATCCATCAGGAATGAGCCTGAGCACGGAGTTATGTTTTACAGTTAATCTTCCCAATACAGTCTACACTATTGATGAAAACCTGAACAGTAAAATTGCTCTCATATTATATTTATTTTGTTTTGCTGTCGCATAGTTTTGCCTTTCATAAAGTAAAAAATGTCTTTCTATCAGGATCGTACTTCCTAAGAGTTTTCCAACCTTTTCTGTCTCTCAGTGTTCATTCCACACCAGCACATGCAATCTCTCTAGAGAGACCAAAATGTGTTTCTCATTTCAACTGTCATTTTGCCCCCTCCGTATTTTTTCCCTCCTTGCATATTCTCTTACAGTATCACTTTTATTGCTGTGGAAAGGAAGTGTTTGGTTTTGGTTTGCAGTGATGCAAGGTAGATAGACTTTATAATGCGAACATCACTGAATTCACATGGATGATATGCATCATATCTGGTCCTGGATGGGACGCCAGGCTGAATTAACCATGCATATAAAAGAATAAAGTAAAAATGTTATCAGATAATTATCAGATTTTGCAGCCTGCCAGATTATCCAAACACTGATGCATAAAAGCATGCTATGATATTAATATGGGATTAAAACGTATATTGGAGAAACTGGATTGGAGCTCAGTAATCTGATTTTGTAGCAGTGGTGGCTCAACAATTAAGACTCTGGGATACTGATCAGAGGGTCAGGGGGTTCAAGCCCCAGCATCACCAAGCTGCCACTGTTAGGACCTTGAGCAAGGCCCTTCACGCTCTTTGCTCCAGGGTCACTGTATCGTGGCTGACTCTGTGCTCTGACCCCAACTAACCAGCTGGGATATATGAAAAGAAGAATTTCACTGTGCTGCAGTGTATAACTGACAAAAAACATTATATACAAATATAAAGTATGACAATAATACGGGGGAAAGAGAAAAATAAGATTTATATTGTAAAACATTTGCTAGATGTTTAGTCGAAAATGTTAACTCTGTGATTAACCTTCAGGGTTGCGTCATTTTGAACCATGTTGTTACGTCAACTTTATTGAAAACCAAGACTTATTCAAATACCACACACGCTCTCACGTGAAGCATCTGCGGTGATCACAGGGTTTTCATTCAGGGCCTGTTGAAGATCATGTAGAATTGTGATAAACAAATCAAACTAATGTGAAAGGACGTGACCCTCGATGGTGCAAGTTATCTGTTGTATGTGCGCTATTCTAAAGCCAGGCCCAGGACGACTACATTTAGCCCGCACTTGTGGGTGTGTGTGCGGCTGAAGTGTGTCAGGAATGCTCACCCTTCCAAACTGCGCTCCATCCATATCCAGTTCCGTCTATATAATGTTGGGCTCAGTAGAGTGTCATACAACAAAAAGTAGGAAGACCCCCTCCCCCCCTTTCTGTTCCTTCAGCTGTCTTTATGGAGAGCAAAATGTTAGCTAGCCTAAAAATGATAATGATAATGTTTTTGAATATTACTAATAAATTAAATTACTGCTGTTATTACGTGAAAACATTTTCAAGTTGTAGGATGTGATTGGCTAGACTGTATTAGCTGTTATGTTATTTTCCAATCCGTTCCTTCAGTTACCTCTATTTAGGAAATGCTGATAGTGTTAGCTAACCTAAAAAGTTCAGTTACCACCCTAAAGTTGATTATTCACTAATAACACACCCCAAATAGTTTTTAGCTCTTATATGAGACTCAAAAAATTAGAGTACAGTAGCTCTAAGCAGTCGTAGCATCTTCTCTCTCTTTTTTTTTTTACTTTAAAGTTACTAAGACGAAAAAAATAGATTGTCAAGTTGTTGAGAAACCAGAAAGTGAAACTCGTGAAAATCTTTACCTCCATAAATTGTATATAAACATCTTACTGGACCCACATTTAAACGTTGTTTATTGTAGGCGCAGTTATATTAACATACCTCATACAAGTTATTACCATAGAAACAATAATAAATCAAGTGTATAAATATAAACGGGATGTTATAACCAATCAGATTGGAGAATTTCATGCATGTTTTATATTCAAATGTATTTAACTTTTATTTTCTGCATTTAACTTAGTGTTTTTAGTTGCATATTTTATGGACACAAACCTGAACCTCTTCCATCTTATACAATTGAATCTCAGTTTAGACTTATTGCATGTTTGACGCTAAACAAAAGAAGCAGCGAGATCTTTTTAGTTGTGGTGGATGAATCCACAGACATGACCACACCCAGACATGTTTTCAGACCACACACGCGCACACACACACACACACACACACACACACACACACACACACACACACACACACACTGGCCGACCCCTCCTTCCCCTCGTCGCATCTGTTTTGTGAAGCACTCGAGATAGCAGACTGCTTCCACTTCCCTGTTCTTATCTGCCCCTTAATAGGAAGGTTTGTGAATTATTGATGTGTTACACACCGCACCTTACACACTTTATGGTTTTGTCATACGTCAAACAAACCTGCTTTTTGTTTGCCTGGTTTGTTGTGTATTTACTGCTTCAGGAATGCTGTGTGTATGAGTGAGAGAGAGAATACTGTATATATTCTTTGTTTTCTTCACATGCCTTTATTTTTAGAGGTTCTACCTGTCTAGACAAGCAGGTTTTTACAGATAATTACTGTAATTCATATTGTTGGTACAACACTCTGAACAAACTTGGTGCTTAAGAAATGGTTTGTCTCGTTTGAAAGGCAGCATAAAGATGTCCATTTTTTTTGCAAACAGTTTTTGGTATTGGTGTCGTTGTGTTATTGATTAGATGCTTTTGGTTTAGCTGAAGCTTGGTTCATGCTCTGATAAGCTCATGGTGCTCATGGTAACCTGACTCCCTGTAGACAAACTCTATAGGGAGTCAAAGCACTTTGCATCCTCTGTGCTCGAGCATTTCTCTGACTGAAACTAAGGGTGTGGATTTTTTATATATATAATTAGCTGATGATTTATGTTTAAAGCTGCACTGATGTATTGATGTATTGATGATATGATTTTGCAGTATTTGGGTGGGCACTGAGCAGATCTAGCCTGAAGAATTAGGAGGCCTCCTTTACTAGAACTGATAAGCACAGGCCACACCTCCTTCACCAACGTCTTGTGTATGTACTGAATGGCAACATGGCCGTGTTTATTTCCCTGAGAATGACAGTAAAATGGGCAAGCCCAGAGGTCACACGCCATTCACAAGAACTGTCAAGCACAGAGGCCATACCTCCTTTATTAGGACTGACAAGCAAAGAGGACACACCTCCTTTACTAAAACTGACAAGCACAGAGGCCACACTTTCTTTATTAGGACTGAAGAGCAACAAGGTTATGTATATTTTCCTAGGACTCCTATAGGCCATGTTTGCTTGGTTAGAACTGACAAGCAAAGAAACCATGCCTCCATAGAACTGGCAAGTACAGAGACCAGGGCTGCGTCCGAAAGGGCATACTTTAAACATGTATGTGCTAGATTAGATACAGTGCACGGTGCTCAAGCAGTAAAGCAAAAGGCTCTTTCAGTTCACAAGTGTGCAGTATGCATGCAGTCTTTGATATAGTACACATGTGCCATCTTACCAATGTAACGTGACATGTTACATTGACAATGTATTTAAAATCAGACAGAACGTGTTTGTCATTCTCCACAAAGCTACACATGATGTCACTTGGGGTTGTGTGTAATCAATATTTTTAATTATTGTGTTTCACATACTGTTTAATGAATGCTGCATATTTGAACACACTATATGTTCTTTCGACTGCTTTTGCATACTGTTTGGTATGCAAGTACACAATTTTGGATACAACCCATGTCCCTATCACTATAACAAGCACAATGCCTCCTTTAGTAGAACAGGATACACCTCAGGGCACAGGCCATGCTTCTGTCAGTATAAGACTAAAGCAGCAAAATTACTGAAACCATCTTAAATTTTTCAAATATCTCATGCTGAGAAATGTTGTTACATCTCTACCTTGGACTGTTACAGCACTGACACTGGAGACTTCTTCTCTAAATGCTAAATAAACATTGCCTCTCAAGTTGGTGTTATGTTTATATTTGTAGAATGACAATTATAGCTGCAAATGAAATGAATAATAACTTGTTTTGTGGATTTTCCACAATATTAAATATAACTATAAATATATAAAAAGTACATACTTTACTTCTTGTCTGATAGCTGGTGCTTACAGCAATGCTGATTAACTAACTAACTAACACTGCAGTATTTTTTTTAAATCTAATGCAGTTGTATATAAAAAGAGAAATGTTACATTTTGTAACTAGGGCAGCATCCACATAAAAGTTCTCAGCTCTAAAAAGGAGATCATTGAGGAAAGTTTGGTGTTTACACATCTACTGTGTGAGTTTATCTTCAAGCGTCGAAAAAAGCGAGCAGCAGTTTGTTTGCTATGTTTGCGAGACAAGTTTCAGACACAACCTGTTACTGTAGCCCTTAAAGCCATGCGGAAAGCTGTCTGCAGGTTTCCATGGCGATGTACGGTTTGTTTCCATAGTGACCATGATGAAGTCTGGATGCACTTCTGCACTTTTCTTCTGAAGGCATTGAGGCAAACAGGGCAACCCTGTTTGATTTTTAACCCCCCTAGGAAATAGTAATGATGAATCAGGAGGTTTCCCTAATGCATGTAGGTGGTATTTAAGAGCCGGATTATCAGTTGGTTGTAGATAATAAATGGTCAGATATCAAGTGAAAGTTTATATATAACAACTTACTCAGGAAATTAGTTGGTGCATTCCTTGTTTTTTTGGCAGTTGTTAATAATCTAATATCAGCTATTGTCTATATTGCATGTCCATGGTGCAGGCAGCTAGTCATTTGCTGGCGTAATCAGCTAATTGCATTAAAATTTCATACACAAGCCATCTGTTAATTTAATGGTGTTAGTATGGTCAGATCAGCATATGAAGTGCAAATTAGTGTGCGATTTATGTGTTTTTAGCTTTTCGTATAATGTTTACTGTATGACTTCTTTAAGTGTCGTGATTAGTGGTGCTGAAAAAAATCGATTCTTTAAAGAATCGCAATTCCTAGTCATGGCGATTCTAAATAGATTTTTATTTTTTGCCGCTCCTACTCCGAGTCCATATCACATTTCGTGTCCACTCAGCCTCCGTACAAGAAGCCTGTCTAGGCCACTGTACATCAAGCTATTTAGTCAGCTCCCTTGTTAGCCGACTAGCACACTACGACTTTAAATTCTGTATCTTATTTTCACTTAAAGGTTAATGCACTAAGATTAATAAGTCTATGTTTACTTTTGTATAAATATATATTAAATTATTTGTTCATTGATAGATTTTTATTTAAGAAAAAGCCAGGCAGCTAAGCTAACCCAATACTGGTCGTTTAAGTTACAGAATTTTATGCACAATCCTATTTATGGTATAAATATAAAATGATGCAAAAAGATGTGATGCAGTAAGGAACCTAAAATATTCTTTTAAATAAATGTTTGTTTACATTGATGTTTCATCTTGTAAATCAAATAATTTAAACAACATTCATAGACCATTTGAATAAAAAAAATGTTCCTGAAGAAAAAATCAATTCTGAACGCCTAAAAATCAAAATCGAATTGCCAGACACTGAGAGATTTGCACCCCTAGTCATGATGTTGTACGCTGTGTAGTGAGTATCTGTAACAAACTAGAGGCTATTTACAATTAAGTTGAAGATGGCAGATTATTTTCAATGGGTGTCTGGTAAGAAGAATGTTTTTTTTTTTTTTTTTTAAACTGACTACATAAGTGACGTTTATAAAATAAACAACAATAATCTAATAAGTGATTTCTTTTTTTATAATAAAAAAAGTATGCATGTATGTATGTATTTACTTATGTATTTACAATTGATTTGGCCTTTTTAAGACAATGGATTCTTTTTCAACTATTCTAATGTGGTATTTACAAATTTGGCTTTTTAATGCTAGATTTAGTTTGAAAAAAATTAATGGTGGTGTTTACAAATGTGTCTTTTTCACGATAGATTTATTTTTTAAACTCTGAGGTGGTGTTTACAAACTTGCCTTTTTGTTTAATAGATTTCGTTTTTACATTCGTCGGTGCAGTTGAGGAGTTTGGCATGTTTTTGTTTATTTGTGTGTAGAAATTAGACGTTTCCTTAGTTGTAATTGCAACATTTAAGTGGCATAAAAGTGCACTTGTTTTGTAGTTATGATGTATCGTATGCAGGACTATAGGCAGCATTATTTGAGTATTATCTGATAATTATCTGCTTCGACCTGTCAGTGACCTACAATAGTTCTATCTCCACCCATATTATCATACTGGTTTACTAAAATCAGACTCAAGTCCACAGGCTCAGAGTCGCTAAACTCCATCATCTCTATCCTCTCTATCACCACGTTTGAGCTTAACACGCTCGGATAAAAGCATCACTGCCCACACAGCGTTCAAAAGCAGCTGAAGTGTTTTTAAAGCTTCTTTTGCTATTTTGTATTAAAATCCCTGAGTAGCCTGTGTGGGTGTGAGCTAGAGAGCAAAAGAGATGTAGGTGGATGTGGTTTTCTGTAGCCTTTATTATTATCTGTACATGCTTCAGGATGTTTTTTACAACATGTCAGTGAGCCTGAAGCCTTTTACACCTACCGGTGTTACATAACACAGGCATGTATTTAAATAAAATGATAGTAGTTATCAATAGTTACACACTACACAGGGAAAATATAAGTGAGATTTAGCGTAAATAGCGGCATGAATAATAATTAGATTAATTATGTTTGACCAGAGGGATCTGTAGAATTAGCAGGCCTTTTCTATTGTTTTTTTGAGCCAATTAAAACAAATAGTGGTGCTAAAAGAAAATAAAGGACCAGCAAATTACTCATACTGTGTGCTATTTTGCAATTGCCATGCAAACATGTCATATAACAAACATTTCTGAGGTAAAACTTTGGTTTATTTTGTTTTTATTTCCTCTGCTAGAATGTTCTGGTGCTAAGCTAATTGTCGCGAGTGTGCTAATATTTTCTCACTAACAGTGTTGGCATGCTAAAGAGCTAATATGCTTTGCTAAGCTAGTGGTGCCTATTTGTTTGTTTTTACAGTAGGCATGCTACTCCCGGAATGTTATTGTGAGGTATTGGTTAGCTCGGTTAGTGATAAGCTAATGTTGATCATCCCACAGTCGCATTAGCATAAAAGCATTCTTGTATGAATACTAGCTAATTTAAATAAAGTAGAAGCCTCAACAGTCAAGTACATGAATGACCCTACAGTATCCATACAGTATAGATAAAGCCATGCTAACTAGCACCTACACCTGTTTCCTTGTATAACGTATAATCATATCACCCAGCCATACAAGCCAGTGTTGTTTTTGAGATCCTCACATGCCGCTACACAAACAACGCTCACATGTTTTTCTACAGCTCTGTTCCATCACATGTCATCCTGGCGATATGGACTGGGTGGTCTTCATCTGAGCGCTCTTCTCAGCAGGCCAGAGAGCAGCGACGCAGACTATAAAAAGATGATTAACATCATTGGGTGTAATTAAATGGTGCTGTGGGTGGATTAGAGAAATGGTGGGTTTCTGTGCAGCTGTATATAGAACAGATAAGCACACATTTTGATAAAGAACATCCTCAGTGCTGTTGTTGGAAGGGCTTAGGCCTGATTACTCTCTCATGTAATTTTTAAATGTTGTGTAACTCCACAACGGCAAATCACTATAAGAAATGCTAGAAGCTATATACAGCTTCTGTTCGATTTGGCCGACATGTTACATGTTGGTATCATACTTTGTTCAATGACAGATTAGCAAAGCAAGTTAGCCACACTAATCTAGTGAGAGGCTGTATGTAACAAAATGCCACAGTTGAAACCAAGGTTGTAGGTTTTTCTTTCCTGTTTGCTAATTTTTGTGTGCAAGTAATTGTAAATAAAGTTTATGAGTTGGCCCCGCCCACGATATTCGAAAACTTTCAGAGCGCCACGCGTGACGTAGATGGAGGAAAACAACACCATAGCTGTGTTTAAGGTAATGCAAAAATGGTGAAATGTGTTGTTTCTGGCTGCAGTAATTCTGTATACAGTGGAACCCCTGTGCACAACTGGCCAAAAGATCCAAATTTATGCGAAAGTTGGACTGTTCAATTTAAACGGACACATCGGAACCATAACCATCGGCTCACTTCGTCACCTGTAGGGCTCATTTTCACAGCCGAAGATTAACATACCACAACTATGGGATGTGGAAAGCATGTAAAGAAACCAACAAGAGGTGTGCAAGAGCCTTTGTGTACATGGAGGTAAACAGGGTAAGCTGATGTTAGCTAACTTATATACTATGCTAATGCAGTTGAATTATGATGATTCATAGTGCAGTATAAAAACCTTCACTGACGTCACTACCTAATGTAAATGTGAAAACCTTCCCATAAACCACATCATTAAACTGAATGGAAAACATGCCTCAGTAAAATTACAATTTTACTTGAGATTAAATGAGAATTCCCAGTTCTGACAACTTCTGACACAACTTCAGAAACACACAGCATCTCACGGTCATCTAGAATGATTAATATTGGTGGTATATTATTATTTCTACACTTGAGAAGGGGCCAGGGTGTGGCGTCTATAAAACGCTATTGGCTGGTGTGTTTGTAAGCTAAACAAACCCTATATCATTATAGAGCTCACCTCTTGCTACACTACACACGTCAGCTTTTAGTAGTTAAATTAATTAGCATGGAAGGATGAAACGGAGCGTTTTGTTCATATATCTAACCTTGTAGTTGAAACGTAAGTAAGGATGGTAACAAGACAAGGTTACCTATTTAATATGTACTTACATTTGATGTGGGAACAAAACGCTGCAACTCGTAGCCTAAATGTTGGAATGCTGCTGGTTTTGCCAAAATTTGAAGTATTTCTAAAATGAAGATAATGACTACCAGCTGGTTGCTTTCTACTTGAATCTGACTAGCTTGTCATATTGTATTACATTATGTTATCTACCACTTGTCAGTTTAGTTTCCTGCCAAACAAAAACTGAGCTGATTAGCACACTGCTGATTTTAAGCTGATTAAGCTTTTGTATTTATATATATTTCAGGGGCCAAGGACTAAAGGTTCATTTAACTTTTACTCATAAGTTTTCAGAAGTCATGAAATGCGTTTTTAAGTTTCTGACAAAATCTCAAGCTAAGCTTGATCAGACCTATAAGTACTATTCTCTGTATAGCAACATGTGACTGAGCCAAGGAGAGGACTCGACTCCTGCCAGGCTGAACAGTTGGAGCTGGCACACATCTCTGAGCATACCGGCTGGAATCCTGGAGAGAAAGAAAAAAAAGTGAGAGGATGGGGACAGATGGATATGGAGAAAATCAGAGGATTAAGAACTTTAGTTTGCTTTTACTGGAGATTTTCTTCAGCAGCAGTGCCTGAAATCCTTTAGACGCCAGTGTGGTACTAGAACTGAAAAAAATAGATCCTAATTTTAATTTTCAGTTTACTACGTCTGGAATAATTTCAAAGTACTTTATTTTAGATGTGATTTATCCGATTAAATGCTGTTGAACCTTTGGAGGCAGATCTTGCTCTATGCTCTGGACAAAATTACCTAGGAGAAAAATACAATTAATGCTAATTATTTACCTATAATCTTGTGACTGACCAACATACTACTGACACTCAATCTTGGATCATGTGATTATGGCATAACTTCAGAAACCCACACCGCCTCACAGTCATCTAGAATGATTAATAATCGTTCAATATTGTTAATCCTCCACAGTTTAGAAGCTGGTCTTGTTAAACTCATACCTTGTTTATACTTGGCTCATTAAGCTAATATACGATGTGTTTAGACTTGGCCGGTGTGTGGCGTATATAAAACCTTATTGGCTGGTGTGTGTAACTGTAAACTCAGTTTAAAGAGGAAATATGTACAGAAACCAGTCAGAGCCACTTTAAGAATCTTATATCACTCTTAATGCTCTCAGACCCACCAACACTCACACATTCTTCTGGTACACCAGTCTAATACATGGTAGGTCCTCCACAGGGCATGGACTCCATGAGCTTGCGAAAATATTCTGTAGGCAATGGACACTACTGCCTGCAGAACGGTCAACAATTCTGTTGAATTCTGAGGTGTAAGATGAGGTGTTTCACAGCTCATCTCAGTCATCTCAGATGTGTTAGGTAGTGTTGAGATTTGATGACTTGATGATGGGATGAAAATGGTGATTGTCAGAGACGTTTGTAGATGTACAGGGGGTCCAATGGAATGCCAGCTAAACAAACCCTATACCATTATGAAGCCACTACCAAGCTGTACCTTTTTTTACAGTCTGTACCTGTTCTTCTGGCACTTCTGTGTATAAACAGATGAGCAAGTCAACAAAGTCTTGCGAATTATTGTTAATTGTGTTTTGGACTCTCTAATATGAACTGATAAGCCTGGAAGCCCCGCCCCTTTATCTGTAACTAACATTAGCTAGTGAACATGCGTTACCTGTGTTTATTAACCGAAATTGCAGAAATGGTGATGCGGTACTCCTTGGTTTTGGCTAAAAGAGAAAACGAATGAAGGGTCAGATCTAACTTTTGATGATAACGATAATTACGTTATGGTGATTTAAAACACTGTTTGTTCCCCTGTGTATGAACTTTTCACTCCGGATGAAAGTGTCTGCTACAGGAAGTGACCCAACATCTGAGAAAGACCAGCAGGATGCCTCTCTTCCTTCCTGCGTCCTTCAGTTTTCATCATTCATTTTGGACCATTTGTGTTTTTCTCAGCACAACTTCTGTATGACTCTCTCCTCTCGCTTTCTGCATCCCGGGAAACCGCCGCAGTTCTGTGCACAAGCCGAAATCTATTCCCAGAAGCCTGTCCAGTTACCAAGGAGACGGCTCGTCAACCCAGCACCCGTCCTACGCGCTTCCAACCTCGACTTTCTGAAGCCTCAGAGTGTGTGGGAGGAAATTTTAGCACCATGCACAGCCAGATACCAGAGCTGAGATTTAACCAGCAGTGTATCGTGCACCAAGACAAGGGTTTGCACTCTGGAAAATCTAGGAAAGTGTAGAACTGTGTTAAATATATAAAGTTCCTTATCTGGGAAAGTTCAGGAAAACCATTTCGAAGTCAGTGTTTCAGTATGTAGGTTTGATAAAGGAGTATTCCAGCTGTGTGTGCGCGTGTGTGTGTATGTGTGTGTGTGTGTGTGTGTGTGTGTGCGTGCACATACATACACATCTGGCCAGAGGCTGGGTCCATTACACAAGGCTCTAGTTATTTCCTGCTCTGGAACTGTTGTGTGCTGCAGAGACGGAGGTCCGGATTCACTTTATCACTGTTACTTATTATACATGTTGTTGTTGTTGATGTTGTTTTTCTTGGCTGATTTATATGCTTGGGTTTAAATGCTGTGTTTCTGTGGTGCAGGTCGAGTGTCTGCAGCCTGATCCTATCACACTAGAACCACAGGCATTAATGTAAAAAACTGAGTGTGTGCAGAAACCAAACGGCCCCAAACCTATTAAACACCATCAGTCAATAACGCTGTGTCAGTGTCTGTCTCTCTCTCTCTCTCTCTCTCTCTCTCTCTCTCTCTCTCTCTCTCTCTCTCTCCCTTTCCGTCTCACTCTCAATTTTCTTTTTATCATCTCACACTTGTTTTTCTCTTCAGTGCTCCCACATTATGTTCATCGTATTTTTTCTCTTGTAGTTCTCTATCTTGTTCTCGATTGCTCTCTTTTTTTACTTTCTTGTTCTTCTGTCTGTGTTCACATATTTCTGTTTCTCTCTCTCTCTCTCTCGCTCTCTCTCTCTCTCTCCATCTCACTCCCAGTTTTCTGCTTGTCTCTTCAGTCATGCTTGTTTTTCTAGTTAATGCTCCCTCATTATGTTCCTCGTATGTTCTCTCTCTTGTAGTCGTCTCTGTCTTTCTCTCTGTTACACTCCATTTTACTCTCGTTTGTCTATATGTATTTACATGTATTTCTGTTTTACTGTCTGTTCATTTTCTTTATCCTTCTTACTCTCAGTCTTCTGTTTATCTTCTCTTCTTTTTATTATACTTATTTTTCTCAATGGTGCCCCTCATTATGTTCATTGTATGTTTTCTTTCTCGTTCTTTCACTCATTCTCTCAGCTGCTCTCTTTTCACTCTGTTTCATTGTCTATATGTATTTGCATATATTTCTGTTTTTCTGTCTGCTCTTTCTTTATCCATCTCACTCTCCTTCAGTTAATCGTCTCTTTCGTCATTCTTGTTTTTCTCTTCAGCGTTCTCTCTTATTATGTATCCTGCATGTTTTCTCTCTTGATCTCATTGTAGTTTACTCTTTTTCTCTCGCTGTTGCTCTTCTGTTTGTTTCTATCTGTTCTCTCTTGCTCGCTTTCTCTCTCTCGTTCTGTCTCTAGGTTGTTCGTCTTGCACCGTTTCTCCCCTTCTCTCTGTCATTCCATTCGTCATGATTTTCATCTTTCTCTCTCTTGTCTGGTCTCCTTTCCTTCTGTTGTCTCTCAGTCTCCCCTCTCTACCCTTCTCTCTTTCTGCCCGGGCTTGTTCAGAACAGAACAGCAGAGTGTAAATCCTTTGTGTCTGGTCTAGTGAGAGACGCAGAGACCCAGAGAATGTCCACATCACAACAACCTCGTCGCTGCACAGGTTCAGCTGCGCTTAGACATGTTGAATGTCTGGTCATGTGACCTTTCACGAAGCAGTTTATCAGTAAAATGTGTAACTGTGTTCGTGAGTGGTTTGTTGACGGATCGATTGATTCGATAGTGAAGTTACTGTAGTGTGTGTGCTGTAACAGAGCGATCCTGCTGCTTGACTCCACACACTCCGAGTGCTTGTGAGAGACCTTGTGGTTGTTATAGCAGCGCTGGAGTCATCCTGGTTTGCTGGAACAGAGGCAATGCCATAGATTATACAGACAGAGAAAGTCTACTGTCATTCACCCGCCCACCCCCCACCCCTACCGCTTTCTGTCTCCTCTCTTTAATAGCGCTAATGGACACTGTTCAAGCACAAGCACATTATGCCCATAAATGCACTCTAAAGCTTTTGAAAACTTTGACACACACACACACACACACACACTGTCCGTCACATTTGCTCTTCTGTACACTTCCTTTACTGTGTGTGTGTGTGTATGATTGTGTTTATGTATAAGTTTTGACATTGGTGAGGACCAAAATCTGATCATTATGACCCTATTGGGTGTGTGTGTGTGTGTGTGTGTGTGTGTGTGCGTGTCTGAACCATGCGCACAGCATGAGCGCTGGTTATTCTCTTATCTCTGTTCGTTGTGCCGAAAGAGACGTGTTTTGAAATCCAGCCCACGAGCAGGAAATTGAGCGTTTAGGAAATCAATGCAGAACTTCCTTCTGACCCGAAAGGGTGGAGACCAGATGTAACGTGACCTGGTTGTGAAAGCAATCACGCATTCGAGCGTGCTGTAGGAAAGATTGGACCTGCAGGAGCTGAGCCCTGTGCCGATGATACACTGATGCTTACATAGTTAACAGCACCTGAAAGTTTGGATAGATTGAAGGATGATGGTTTTAAGTACTGCTCAGGGCAGGAAGATCTCAGGTGAAGTCATCCTGGGAAAACGTGAGCAAATAACCACCTGGTTCATCTGAAGTCTGTCAGGATGGAAATGTTTGGCATTTCTAAAAGAAAGCAGAATTTTCCCTCCACCCTTTTGAACTCTACTTTACTGACCCCCATCCTTCTGCCCCCCACCCAGCTTTTTTAATTATTATTTTATTATTACAGTTATTGATAGTTATTACTATGTTGTTAATTATTGTTATAATGCATTGGTAATGCTGTCCTCCACATCGTCATGCAAATAAAGCTATTCTGAACTTAAACTTCAGTTCAATATCATTCCATTGCTTGTCGCAGGTGCGGAACGCAGGATGAACGGAGACTCCGGCGCTGGGGTGGTGGCAGCCACTCCACCCACACACCCACCCCATAAAGAGCGCTACTTCGACCGAGTGGACGAGAGCAGCGCCGAGTACCAGAGGGAGAGGAACATGGCGCCTGACCTCCGGCAGGACTTTAATATGATGGAGCAGAGGAAGAGAGTATCCATGATCCTGCAGAGTCCGGTCAGAACAAACAGACAAGCACACACACACATGTTGATAAAACCCAACCACACAGTGTGTACAGGAAAGCATGGGCACCTGAACAAATACAGAGATACCTATTACAGAGGCAGTTGTCTGGAACACCACCATTATTAATACAGAATGAGGAACATGGAGAGACAGACAGTAAGAGAGAGAGTGAGACTGAGACCACCAGATATGAGGAAAGACAGCAGCAGCAATCTCACGCTGTTACCGCAGGCTGTGTGGAAAAGTCATCGAGTGTATTCAGTATAATTCACTCCACTCTTCCCATCAGCATGTGATAAGACGAAACAAGAGTCTGTTCATAGACTGAGAGACTGCACTGCTTTCAGCTCCCATTAAACCTCCGTCTCAGAGTGTGTGTATGTGTGTGTGTGTGTGTGTGTGTGTGTGTGTGTGTGTGTGTGTGTGTACGCATTCAGCTCTTGAGGATAAGTATACAATAACACAGTGTTTATGTAGCTGTCTCACCACTGGCACATAAAGATGGGCTTCTTCATGCTGGTGGGAATGGAGAGAATGAGATGCTGTTTATGGAGAGAGACAGAAATTGGAAGAGGAGAGAGCTGATGAGCTTTATTCCTCTGTTAACACACTGCCTTCCCAATATTGCAGCCCTTCGGGTACAGCGTCATTTAGAGGCATCGCAGCTGTGAGCAGAGCAACAGTGCAACCGTGCAACAGGACTCGCTAAACAGCAGCCTGTTGTGTAATCTGTTCAGATCTGTGTAATATCTTTTAGTCATCGTAGGTCTCATCTCGCAGTACCTGAAAATATTTCTTTAATACAGGTTTGCTAACAAGCTTAGCTGTGAAACACGGAATTAATAATAAATCATTTATAAATAATAATTTTAAATAAATGTAAAATTTTTACAGTCAGACATTAGAAATGTCCGTAAAAAAGTGTAATATTTTAAAATAAAAAGCAGTACAAAATTAAACATCAAATTAACTGCTTCCAATCACAGTTTTTAAAAGTTAATTATTATTATTTATTATTATTCATTCTATTATTATTTTAATTTAAATTATATATCAGGATACAAACAATATCTCTGTGCTAGGTGTAGTAAAAATGTAAATGATTACTTTAATTAAAAACAAAACTCTTATATACATTCATTTGTGTATCTGGAGAGGCTACCAACCCACAAACTGAAATAAGACAACCCAGCCAGAAAACATCAACTTCATCAAGCCGATCAGATTTTGTTCCCTCTACTACATGGGTTCCTAGCCTTGGTGGACAGCTTTATTCTTAACGATTACATCACAGCGAACCTGTTTTTAAGCAGTGATTATTAAATTAAGCAGTCTTCGGAGGTCCCAAATGGTGAACAAGTCAGACTGAAGTTGACCGAAACAAGGAGGCATGACCTAATTGACCTAAAGCAACAGGCAGTAAAACTGAGCTTTTGGAAAGGACTGTTTTAGACAGGGTGAAAAGACACCTGTAGGATTTTGCTCCTACAAAATGGGATGTGATATTTTGACCAAATGATTGATTTCATTAAGACCACAGGAATCTGGATTAACCTGTGTGATAATTGACATACTATGTCTATACTACGCATGCTTCATCACTTCCTGTAAAATGAATCTGCACAATTTAGAATCTGAGCACATCTGTGAGTTCAAATCTCAGAACCACGACCCAGCTGCACTGCAGTGCCTTTGGAGCAAGACTTGTAATTCTCAACTGCTCACTTGAATAAATGAGATAAGTCGAAGTCACTCAGGATAAGGGCGGCTGCTAAATGCCATAAATGTTAACGCTTTGTGGTTGTGTTGCAGGCTTTCTGTGAGGAGCTCGAAACTCTCATCCACGATCAGATGAAGAAAGGAAAGAACCCCACCAGCCTGCTGGCCCTGCAGCAGATCGCCGACTTCATGACCACCAGTGTGCCCACCATGTACCCTGCCGCCCCGCAGGGAGGCATGGCCGCGCTCAACATGAGTCAGTACACATACACGCAAATAAATCTCTACATAAATACACACCTGCACACTGATCCTGGGTTATCACAGTAAGACAAGGAAAGGATTATGTCTAGCATACTCATGAAGCTATTTTTAATTTCAAGGCTTGCACTCTGGGTTTAAACTCTTAACCATATTCTCAGCGCTCTGACCTTTCTAACTTCTCACCTTCAACCCTAAACTCTTTTGTCCGGAGACAAAAAAAAAAAGACATGAATGCAGCACTTGTTAATCTGAGTTAAGCTGCTGATCTATTTAAAGCAATCTCAAGCACAGGAGAACGTGTTAAATGCTCACTAATGTGTGTGTGTATGTGTAGGTCTGGGTATGGTGACACCAGTGAACGATCTCCGAGGTTCAGACTCTATTGCCTATGAGAAAGGAGAGAAGCTGCTGCGCTGTAAGCTCGCTGCCTTTTACCGTCTGGCGGACCTGTTTGGTTGGTCTCAGCTTATCTACAATCACTTAACTGTGAGTGAAACACACACACACACTATATCTCAAGGAGCACAAACATCCTTAACTGATCTGGATGTCAAGTGGATTAAATTTGCTTCAACAATATATGTATGTGTTCCTCAGGTCAGACTGAACTCTGAACAGGAACGCTTTCTGATCGTCCCATTCGGACTTCTGTACAGTGAAGTCTCCGCCTCCAGCCTGGTAAGGCCCCGCCCATTGTTTTCTTGCACACACTTTCTGATCTGAATCACTCCCCCAATTTTTTCTTGCACCGTGTGTAATGTTTGCACATCACATGGTTTAGTCGGTTTGAACAGAACCTGGTTTTTCTAAGCAGGTCAGAACACTGATCACTCATAGCGTCTCTTAGTGAGCTCAGTTACAGCAAGAAAGTGAATCATCTTTGAATCGACTCTGCTACAGGCAGTGAATCACTTCACAGTCTAGCTCGATTCTGGAATGTTATGAAGCTACCATCCTGAATAGTTGAGCTTGGCAGATCGTTTTAAAAAAATATATATTTTAAGCATTTGGTTAAATTAAATTTGAATCCGGAAATCTGTTTTTAAAATCCATCAGAATCATATTTATTTGGTCATGTATGTTTACACACGCAAAGAATTTGGTTCTGATTGTTGGTGTCTCTTTAGATACAGGTAGTAAATAGGTAGTGTAAGTATAATTTAAAAGACATATACAAACAATATACAGTCAATATATAATAGGTGCAAAGTGGTGTTGTAGTTCAGACAGCAATGTGCAACTTGTTTATATATAATTTATAATAATTATTCGATTGAATGACTCAAATTCGTCCATATTCAAGATATTTTCACATCCTTACGTTTCATGATTATTGCTGCTGTTTTACAAAGACCACATTAAAGAATGCTTTAAAGAAGCCTGACGAAGTTAGATTTCTTTATTTCTTTGAATTTACTTTTTCTTATTTTGTGTGTGAATGAAACAAAGATTTTTACCTTCTGCATATTCTGAGGCCTTTTTTGCAAAGTCATTGTAGAAGGCAAGTCTCTCGCTCTCGTTCGCTGTCTCTCTCTCTCTCTCCCTCTTAGCTTTATTGCGACGTCTGTCTTTCAGTACAGTCTGCCTCGGAATACTAAAAGACTCCCTCTCGTTATCCACAAGTCTAAAACGGTTGCGTAGAGAAGACATTATCATTAAGTCGTCTCTGAATTAGTGATGCGTTAGTCAAAAGAATTTGCCCTGGCAGGCTTCTTTCTGCTTATCTCAGTAACAGCAGCCCTGAATGTAGTGCAGGTTTATATAAGCATACTAGTTTTAATAAGCTACCGTTTCTATAGTAACGGATCGTTTACAGGCACTTGCACAACTGATGCTCTGCATGAACCTGGTAAAAAAAAAAAAAAAGTTGAAGTTTTCTAATATGACACAATGAGACGTTTATTGTTTTTTTAAAGGAGTCTTCAGTGTCTTTGGGACTCAGCAACCTTAAAAGATGGCTAGAAGTAAATTTAGTTAAAAAATCTGACCTCTTGTTATTATTTGTCTCAGAAAATGAAAAATTCATATTGATTTATAATGATTCATTATATGCTTTCTGTCTAAAATGCATCTGAAAATAAGATTTCTGTGCATCCAAGTTTGGTCAGGATTTTGGGTCAACTGCTGCCCTCTAGTGTAAACAAGGGGAAAGTGTTCTTACTGTGTGGTTAATGCTGCCTTATAGGGGAAAGAAAGAAAAAAATGATATTTTTGTAATGAAATGTGACTATAAAATGCTTAGATTTACAATAGTAATTTTAATTTAATGCACCTTTGGCATGTAAAAAGAATAAACTGCTCTAAAATTTTGTTGAAAATTTTTTATTAGTGTAGTTAACCAAATAATTCCAACTTATATTCCTATACCAGTGTGCGACTGGTAGGAATTTACCCAGAAATCTCACTTCCTTATGTCCCGTTGCTTCTTTGCTCATGATTCCAGGTGAAGATCAACCTGCAGGGCGAGATCGTGGACAGAGGCAGCACTAACCTGGGCGTGAACCAGGCCGGATTCACTTTGCACTCCGCCATATACGCAGCACGTCCTGACATCAAGTGCATTGTGCACATCCACACTCCTGCTGGCGCAGCGGTAACACACACGCCTCTGTCATCAGACTCCATTTTATAGAAATGTGTAAAATTGTGTTAGGAATTAATTTGACACCATTTTATTTCAACGCTTTGATGTGATGTGGGATCTCAGTGTTGTCCGTCTTGCTCAAATCACCCCCTGTATGTCCTTGTCAAGGTTTCGGCTATGAAGTGTGGCCTCCTGCCCATTTCTCCTGAGGCTCTGTCTCTGGGCGAGGTGGCCTACCATGACTACCATGGCATTCTGGTGGACGACGAGGAAAAGATCTTTATACAGAAGAACCTTGGCCCCAAAAGCAAGGTACCGTAACTTCACCGCCTTATCAGGTAATATAGAATAGATCCTGTGGTACAGCTTCTGTATGTGTTGTTCAGGTGCTGATTCTGAGGAACCATGGGCTGGTGTCAGTAGGGGAAACTGTAGAAGAGGCATTTTACTACATCCACAACCTGGTGACAGCCTGCGAGATTCAGGTAACACTCACCTTTGTGTTTGGCTTCAGTGACTTTAGTTTCAATTATAGATGTGCTTCGTTTGCAGAAATCTAGCACGGCAGAAGATCCGGGGTGTTATTGTAAACAATCTGTGGTAGCAAACGCAGATGTTTCATGGTAGTATATCAGAAGATCCATGCTAGCATTGCAGAGGATCCAGATTAGCATGGCAGATGATGGCCTTCCTGATGTTCCATGCTACTGCTTCTGGCAGTACAAAAGTTAATAAATCTTATCTATGACACAAAACTTTTTTTTTTTCTTTTGTGTGTGTGTCCTTATGGATTTGTAGGTCCGTACCCTCGCGAGTGCAGGTGGTCCTGATAACCTGGTCATGTTAGACCCAGGCAAGTACAAAGTGCGTCCTCGTCACCCAGAGCCCGTTGGTGATGGTACAAGCCCGCATCCCAAGTGGCAGGTCGGGGAGCAGGAGTTTGAAGCCCTCATGAGGATGCTGGATAATTTGGTAAAATGATGAAGGTTATGCATTTCTCACAAGCCCAGAATTGGCTGTGGGAAGCAAGTATACTGGATTTATCACAGCTCTGAACATGTAAAAAGCTTTAGCTTTCTTACATCTCTGCTAATTCTTTGTATCCCACAATTTCCAGGGCTACAGGACTGGCTACCCGTACCGCTGCCCGGCTCTGCGTGACAAAGGTAAAAAGTACAGCGACGTAGAGATCCCGCCGTCCGCCACGGGCTACTCGTATGCCGAGGACAGCGACTCGGGCGCTCGCTCTCCGCTGAAGCACAGCTTCCAGCGGGGGCAGCGTGACAAGACCCGCTGGTTGAACACCGGCCGGCCAGATGAAACCCCCGATGAGGGGTTGGAGGGCAGCGGCAGCCCCAAGTCGAAGACTAAGGTGTGGACGAACATTACACACGATCACGTCAAACCCTTGCTGCAGTCTCTCTCGTCCGGTGTCTGCGTGCCAAGCTGTATAACCAACTGCTTGGTCTGTGCCTTCCTTATTGTTCATAGTTTAGAACCGTACTGCTACTGAACGATGGTCAGCTGGCTAGCACCCCGACAACAGACTTTTAACAGAAAAAATCTTTCTATCTGTCCTTGTCGTATCTGTCTTCCTCTCTCTCTCTCATTGTGAAATATTTGCTTCCTTTCAGCAAAACATTTTCTGTCGAGTCACTGTGCTTATGGGGTTTGAGGTGTTGGGTGTGTCAGGGTGCTCTCTAGCTGCCCAGTGCATGCTGTGTTGCATGACTGATCAGGTGCATTGTGGGTAGCCTCCTGGATGACTAGGAGGGTGTGGCATGTGCCTGTAGTGGGTGGGTGTGGCTGGATGTTGTGGTTTTTTTTGTTTGTTTTTGTTTTTTCTGGATGTTGATCACTTGTGCTTCTTTCTCCTTTTGTTCCGTTGTTGTTGTTGTTGTTTGGTTTTTGCTTTTGTAAGCCTTAATTTAATTTTTCAATTTTGTTGGTTTGGTGGAGCAGATTTTTCTGGGCGTGGCTTTATGTTTAGCGTTGAGCGATAATGACGGGTCATGTCAGTCGCCTAGTAGGAGCTGTTACAAACATTTTACACTTTTGCAGTTGGATATATCTTTATGCTAGTGCTGTAACTACACAGTTGCTGATTAAATAAGAACTAATAAGCTTTAGGGCATGGACGAAGCAGGGTCTCCCAGAAGTTGATTAGTTTTTTTAACAACAAGGCGCCCCAGAGTCTTTCATTCCTGTTATTCAATAGAAACTTGCGAACGTTATATATATTATATTATATTTAATTGATTAATGAATGACAACTTTTAGCCATTTATATTTACAATGTTACAATTACAATTTACAATTACATGTTGCAGAATGAGAATAAGTAAAGCTTCAAAAGGACGACTTTCTATCATTTACTAAACTAAACACGGGTTCTGTAAAGATTTAACAAAATTACCTTTTTAAATAATAACTGGAATCGTTTCAGTGGGTAGGGTAAAATGCTTAAAAGGTGCTGTTTATGTGGTTGACCTGAATCTGCACTCGAGTCATTGCTTGCTTTTTGATGACTTCGGGTCTCCTTGCTTTTACGTTGGCTTTGATTTTGATTTCGGGCTTCTGCGTTTCCTGTTTTGCGTCTTTGTCTACCCGAATTACGACTTGATGACAGATTCCCGTATCTGTTCCCAAGCATGAGTGTTGTTAATGGAAAAAAATCCTTAAAAATAAAGAAGAAACGTTGTGAAAGTTCTTAACTCTCCAAACGATTATCTCTAGTTGGGGGAGTGCAAGTGTTGTGTTGTGAGGCTCTATTCGTGATCAGTGAGTATTTCATATTTACATGTTCATTCCATGTGTCCTCCCCTTATTTTCCCTGACGCCCATACGGACATTTGGTTCTCAATGAGCTAAAATAAGTCATAAGTCATAGCTATTCATCCTACTTATCCAAGCCTGATGCTATTACTGCTTTTTCTTAAAAAATAATTACAAAATAAACAAAACCGCCTAAGGCTTAAAGCAACATGCATTTGCTGTTCATTACACAGAGTCCAGAGAGGCAGTGCTGTTTTTTTTTTTTTTTTTATTCCATTAAACCAATATACTTTTTTAGCAGTTGTATTTTTAAGGTTTACTTGAGGTAATAAAATTTAAGCAAATATTTTGTCAAACATAGATTTTGCAACCTTTCTAGGAAAAATCTGATTATTAAAAAATTCACTTCAAATTGCCTTTGAATTAAAAAAAAAATCTAACTCGGAATAGGCTGTTGATTCTCGTTATATAGATCAGTTTTTGGGTCAGATCTGATGTAATAGTGCCAGATAATATATATTTTTTATTTACTACACTTGGAAGATGCCCTTCTCCAGAGCAACTTAAGGCTTAAGGACCTTGTTCAAGGGAATTTAACCTCACAACCTTCTGATCAGAATTCAAGTGTTTTAACCTCTAAATTGCCTCTACTATCCTTTTCAATGAAGAGAAACTTCAGTTTGTTTGCAATAATTTAATTTGCATATTAAATTGAAAGTCTTTCTAGGTAAGAAGCTTACTTTTTACATGGTTTATACCATAATTATGTGATTTGTTAACAGAAATAATTTTTTCTATAATTAATTTTTAACTTTTGGTATTTGCATTTAATGTCACAGGTATAAACAAGAGGATGAAACCCAGAACCTTAGGCAAAAAGTGTGAATGTTTTATTCCTGAAGATCTCGGAAAACCTTTAGCTTTACCTCTGAATGTTACAAATCACAGGCACTGGAGTCTCCTTCTGCTACATAAATATAACCTTATAGTGAATCTTTATAGAAATGTAAATTTAATATAAACCTACTGGAGCTACCTTTAGAGCTGCTGTTATAGAAAATGAATCAATAACTGACCAATGAGATTTGAGAATTCAGGAGCACTATGTTTGAACTTTTATTATCTCAAGATGACAAAATCTGAAGGAAAGAAAAAGAAATAGGAAAGCGCTGCCTCTCTGGATTCCCATGCAGCATTATCGACCTTAATCAGGATATGACTGAAAGAGTCTAAGTCAATAGTGTGTGTAAGTGAAGTGCTACGCTGGTTTCATTATTTTAAATACAGCAGATGAATTAACAAAGATTTGCACTAGTTTATGATATAGCCATGTAAAAATCTAAGGATGTGTATTAGCTGAGCTGTATTGTACATTACTGGGCGTAAGTCCATCCCTGCTCTGTGTGTGTGTGTGTGTGTGTGTGTGTGTGTGTGTGTGTGTGTGTGTGTGTGTGTGTGTGTGTGTGTGTGT
>JAOVVF010000019.1:6903294-6914100 GCA_028565595.1 Duopalatinus emarginatus
TATAAAAGATAGATAAAAGGAGTTTTTGCTGTTCTCTGATTGGCTGATAAACACTTAAATCCCGCCTCCCCTAAAGCAACCTATAATGCAGATGCATGTTAATATCAGTTTATTGTTTGTGTATGTGTTTGTGTGTGTGTGTGTGTGTGTGTGTGTGTGTGTGTGTGTGTGTGTGAGTAAGACCGTATTACTACACTCTCACACACTCAAACACACTTAACGACCCAGTGTCATGTATCTCATGATTAACTGCACGTCAATATTGTTGCTTAAGCACCAAGCTTTTAATGATGCTACAAAGTGCTTCTCAATCTATAGCTTCCTGTTTTCAATTGTGTGTGTTTTACTATTCTACTTGAAGTGATTTATTTACAAAAACATTAGATCTCACAATTTCCTTATAAACCCAGTATGTCTAGTTTCTGAAAAAGACCCTCAGTTTGTGGTTTTGGAAGTCAGAGTGGCTTATAGATCATAAAAAATCTCAGCCTGGATTTTTGTAACTTTTTGTGACGGCTTTAGTGAGTGTAATGTTGTATCGTGATGTGATGATGCGGACAGGATGAGTTGTGTTGATGCGGTTGTCGTAGCAATGATGATGGAGAGCAGGCAAGCGATGGACCGAAGGCTGTTCATGGTCAAGGCTTTCTGAGACACTCCATCAACAGTTAAGAACATTAGCTGTCAACATACAGCCTTGCTGCAATTTACTGTCTGCTGGCTGCCTTCCACACACACATACATGCAAACACAAATACACACAGTCTCTTTGTCAGAGATGAATTACTGTTATTATTTAGAGCTTATTTATTTTCTTTCCCTTCACCAAAATTTCACCAAACTTACTTTTTCTTTTTCTATTCTTAAATCAAACCACGTCTTTCTCTCTCTCTCTTTCTCTCTCTCTTTCTCTCTCTCTGTGTGTGTGTGTGTGTGTGTGTGTGTGTGTGTGTGTGTGTGTGTGAGTGTGTGTGTGAGAGAGAGAGAGAGAGAGAGAGAGAGAGAGAGAGAGACTGCTTCATTTCAAGGCTTTCTTATTTCAGATTCGTTCAAGGATGGAGAATGTCAAGTTTCAGTGCCGATCATTTGTCTTACTGAGGGACAAAGACAGTTTACTGTATTGTATTTTCTGGATAATAAGTCACCTCAGGTGGAAGAGTTTCCTGTTCAGTTACCTCAGTGATTACATTCAATTCAATTCACTGGTGTAGGAAATTTCAACAATAAAACTTAATTAAAAATAGAACAATAAACTATAGCATCTCTATAGAAATGTACATACAGTAAACAACCCAGTAGGGACAGCATTGACCAACATCTCTAAGACAAACAGGGTTGACCAAAAGGTTCTAACAATAAAGCACTGACCACTAGGTCTTTCCTAAAGCTGGGCGATATGACCTCAAATCAGTATCATGATTAATTGAACGTTTTTCCTCGCTTACGATTAATGAACGATTATTATTATTATTTTTTTGTTCCTAGTTTACCAACACACATTGTGCTAATGTATTAAAATCGAGAAACAGTGCATATGTTTATGATTAAAAAAATAATTGAACACATAAACTATTTATGGTTATTTACTGAGTATTTTGAACAACTATAATCAAAGCACATATCACTTGAAATAAAAACGCCTAATGTAAAAGGTCACATTTTAGTTTTAATGTAAATAGAAAATTCTCTAAAAATAAATAACTTGCATTTCTTAAAATGTTCAGCAATATTTGCATTTGGCTTCTTTTTGTTTAATGTCATCTTGACTGAAACCAAAATGCACCCAAACCACAGACACCAGTTTGTTTGTTTTGTTTTTTTTGTGGGTACAAGCTGCACATTCAGTTCACCTCCATGATGCTCGTCTGCTGAAACCTGGATGGTGCCAAGTCACATGACTATACATGCAGTAGTGTATTTTTAAAGGGACAGTATATGAACTGTGGGGAAAAGATTAAGAGAAATAAAAAAAAAACAGAAATAACCGAGAAATAACCAAGATTATGTCCATTAGAGGTTCTGAATGTAAGTTTGGGTTATATTACAATTAATTGCCTAGCCCTAGTCTTTCCTATAAGGTCTTGGCCAAAATGTCTTTCCTGTACGGTCTGGGCCAAAAGACTTTGGTCATCAAATCTTTCTCAGAAATCTTAAACATCAGGTTCTGACCATATGCTATTGACCAATAATGGTTTGCTATAAATTCTTTGCCATAAAGATGTGACTAAACAAAGTTCTGTCCTGTCATGGAATCATTTTGTGTAAATGTTTTTTGCTCCTCCACTTTGACTTTGTGGTCCATGTATTTGTCTTAAACTAATATAAAAAGGCATCAATCTCATGAATTGGCTTGTGAACAGAGGTCAGGGCTCTGTGGTACTGTTTAGTGCTCAGACTAGACGTGGCAGGTTTCTTAATGTAGAAGTGTCTTTAGACAAAGTACAGATTCAGTAGTGGCTCTCTACACTTCCATTCTGTATGTTGGTCTCCAACATGTAAACAAGTGTTGAGTAAACTAGATGTGTAGAGGAAGACATAGACATTTAATGGAGACGAGTTTCAAGAGTTTGGTCTGAAACGGTTACTAGCGGGTTAATGTGGCTGGTTGATTGGAATGTCAGGTGAACAGTCTTATCAGTCTTGTACTGCATCATAGTCTCTATGTGAAACATTGGCTCTGTCTCAAACCTGAGTTTTCTACAAAGACACTAGCACACTAGGTTTTGAGACAGACCTCTAAGTGCCTGACAAACATGAGTAGTTTGTATCATTGTCAGTTTTACACTGTGGGGAAAATAAAACTCTCTCTGTCTGGTTTTTTTTTTTTGTCCGTCTGTAGACGCGGGTTCAGCACTGCGTCTGCTCCGTAGCGAGCGATCACTCGGTGGGTTTGCTGAGTCTCCGAGAAAGAAAGTGCATCATGCTGGCCTCGCGCCACCTCTTCCCCATCCAGGTTATAAAATGGCGCCCATGCGACGATTACCTGGTGGTCGGCTGCTCCGATGGCTCTGTATACGTCTGGCAGATGGACACAGGTGAGTTGCCGACTAAAAGCTTTGAAAAGTGTCCAAGCAAAAAACAAAGGTGTCCATGTAAGAGCATGTCAGCCTGTGTGTAGGAGATAACAGAAGGCTGAAGGTGATATGTATTTAAAGTGCAGTGTGTATGTCTCTAGAGGAAGGTGTGCTATTAGGCATTGATTTCCTCTGCTTTCTGTCACTCTCTTTATCCCTCCTGTGCTCTCTCTCTCTCTCTCTAAACGTCCCACAGCAGCACCTTCCTCCCAGCACTGCCCACCGAGACACCGATGTTAAGTCATGATCTCTCTTTCTCTCCTTCCTGTTCAATATTTGATGGATGTTTGTGTTTTGCTCTGTCTGCCAGCTTGCCTTTGCTGACTCTTTTAAAACGGTGCTGAAATTTTAATCACGCTTGTCTCAGTGGATGAGAGCGGTGGGGATGCACTTAGTAAATCTCTCCTTAAATGCCAACCCCCCCCTACCCCCACCCCTTTCTTCAACTTCCACACATCAGCGCAGTTTATGTTTCCTTTTAACGTTGCTTTTTATAGGACCTGAGCTAAGCAAGACAGGATATGGGATTATTATAAACACACTGGTGCTGGGACTGTGGCTTTTATGTCTAGACCTATGATATATTCACAGACAGATTGCAGACATGTATGTTACGTTTAAGTCTGATCACACATCTTACCCACCACAACTGCTCCCCAGGTGCCGTGGATAAGGCTGCCCACTGCTCCGGGCAAGTGATTTCACTGCCCACTAGTGTGTGTGTGTGTGTGTGAGAGTTTAACTGCATGAATGGTTTAAATGCGGAGGTCAGATTCCTTTGTGTGCAAGACACAGTAGGTCAGACACTTCACTTACACTTCACTTTACTTTAATGATGATTATTCCGGGGTCAGAAAGAACTCAAGTCAAGGAGGAAGCATTGCTGTGTATGAGACATACACATTAGTGAACACACACTAGGGGGCAGTAAGCACAGAGCGGTGGGCAGCACCTATCCGTAGCACCCAGAAAGCAGGTATTTAGGTGCCGTTCTCAAAGGCACTTTAGTCGAGTCTTGTCAGTTACAAGGCTCAAACCAAGGACCTTCTAGTCCCCTGGTTTCTTAACCACAAGCCTACGGCTGCCCCAAGCCTTATTCATTCAATTATCCACTCATACCCCTCATCTCCTCCCAAACACTCTCGCTGCCTCAGACCTTTATGATTATGATTACAATACATCTGATACAACTGATTTTTGTGCACATCAGATTCTGAGCACCAGACTATACCCGCATTATGAGCAAGACAGAAAGTGAGGCGTTATTTACCACATGGCCGGTTTTTACCGTGCAGCAGCCCTTAGCTGGGGTGAGAGGAACCGCTTGGATCACCTGAGTGTGAAATGAACAGATCCTACAGAGACTCCACACACATACTCTTTTATAGAGAGAGAGAAAGAGAGAAGAAGAAGAAAGCGCCGGTGTGAGCAGGAAGATGGTACAGAATTAAGTGGTGAGGTGGAGAAAGAGGGAAAGAGAGAATGAAGCTGAGAAAAATGAAGTGGTGATGGAGGGCACTGGATGAGAGAGGGTGATTTGGAAGGGGTTGAGTCGTCTCTGTTCATGCACATAGTCCCAATATCCACACAGCTCTGTAGGAGACCAGCTTCTGTTCCCTACTGCAGAGAAAAAAAATGGGAAAGGAATAAAATCGAGGAAAAGATAGAACAGCAGATATGTGGATACACATGGTAAATGAACAGCTGGCAATGACTGTAAGCTATTACTCATGCTGATTTCTTTTATTTAGCTGAGTAAGCATGTGTGAAGAGTAAATCCTTACATTTATAAATCAATTTATCAGTTTAATATTAATATTTTATGACATTTAATATTCCTTTTAAATCAAGTTTTGACCTTTTTTTACATGACCCCTTTACAAATATTTAAATATTTTATTAAACAAGAATTTGTTTGTTTATATTCTTTTTAAGCCAAGTTTTGACTTTTTATGTCACCCCTTTACAAATATTTTATTATTTTATTAAAATACGACTGGATTTATTTATTTGTTTGTTTTTTATTTGTTTGTTTATATTGCTTTTTAAACCAAGTTTTAAGCTTTTTTCACACGACTCCTTTACAGATATTGAAATATTTTATTAAAATTAGGATTTGTTTATTTGATTGTTTATTTATGTTTTCTTTTTGAGCCAAGTTTTAAGCTTTTACAAATATTAAAATACTTTATTAAAATAAGAAATATTCTGTTTGTTTGTTTTAAGATTTAATTTATCTAAAACTTTTGACTTTTTTAATATTAGTTACCATTTAAATGTCCACAAATATTTAAACCACATATAACCTCTAACTATACAATTCTCATGTTATTCCGCTGTTTAATTTGTCTTTTCTGTTTTATAATTCACATCATGCCTCATGGTTAGGGAACCGGTCTTGTGATTGGAATATTGCTGATTTGATCCCAACAAGACATGACTAAAGTGCCCTTGCACAAGGTATCTAACCCTTCGACTGCTCCCCAGACCCTGTGAATAGGGTTGCCCATCTCTGTGGGCAGTTCTCTGTCCCCCTAGTGTGTATGTTTCACCACAGAAAAGGTTTAAATGTGGAGCTCAAATTCCTTTGCACACAAGCGTAGTAGGTCAATAACTTCCTCTCTTTATTTCTATTGATCTAGTTTTTTTTCTCTGACATTCTTTTCTTTCCGTGTCTTTCTGTCATTGGAATTTTGTCTTTATGTGTTCTTAATTTCTCTTTTTTTGTTTATGCCCATCTTCCTCTACTCTTCTTCACTCCTTGTTTTATTTATATATATTTCTTTTTCTTGCTACATGTCTGACATTAAAAAAAATTGTCTGTCTATGAAGTTGTGTTTTGTTAATTTTCATTTTCTTTCAGTCTGTTTATCTTTTTGGCCTTTTTTTTCTTTTTTTTTTCTCCGCAACATTCGAGTCTTTCTTGCTTTTGTTCTTCTTTCCCTTCATCTTTCACAAGTCAGAGTGTCTCAGCCACTTCCATAACCAAATCCACTGCTTCTACATACACACATACACACACACAAAACCACCCCTGAAAACCTGTGTGTGTGTGTGTGTGTGTGTGTGTGTGTGTGTGTGTGTGTGTGTGTGTGCTATTTTGATGTATATGTGTGTTATTGGTGTGGAGAGGAGCGGTGCAGTGGAGGTTGATGCTGTAATAGAGTGGAGTGGCTGTGCTGTGGAGAGGACGACTGAGTCTGATCAATACTCTGATATCATTTAGATGATTATTGGCGACGGGCCGTTTGGATCTACTTTAATGGCTTTTGATGTTTATGGATTTGTGTGTTTAGCGTTGCTGTAGAAGCTTTCAGCTGACACACACACACACACACAAACACACACACACACACACCCACAGATACATCAGCCGACTGAAGAGACTTCGACTACTGCCTTCTGTCTGTCTGAATGACTTACTGCTGATCTGTGACTTATACACCGTCTTCATCTCTCTCTCTCTCTCTCTCTCTCTCTCTCTCTCTCTCTCTCTTTACTTTCCTTCTCTGTCTGACTCTCTCATTACTATTTGGATAGAAGACACAGCATGCATATGACGTTTCGATACGAAAACTGTTCCTTTTCTCCATGTCTGTGCCTTCTTATGTATTATTAAGAATAAAAATAGATCACCATTCATCACCTCTCTCGCTCTCTCTTTCTCTTTTTCTCAGGAGCGTTGGACCGTTGTGTTATGGGGATAACGGCGGTGGAGATATTAAACGCGTGTGACGAGGCCGTGCCGGCATCTGTGGATGGTCTGAATCACGCGGCAGTGAATCTGAAGCAGGCCATGACACGCCGGAGCCTGGCAGCACTGAAGAACATGGCGCAGCACAAACTGCACACACTCGCCACCAACCTGCTCGCTGCAGACAACGCAGACAAGGTAAGGACTGTACTACATACACACACACATACATGCATACATACATACAAACACTTCACGTACACTTGCTACCAATCTGCATACTGCAGACATAGGGCTCACACACATTCCACGCAAAAAGAATTTAACCTCATTTAAACTTGCCTGTGCAGTGAATCACACACACACACACACCAGGGGGGCAGTGAGTGGGCAGGCCCTGTCCATGGCACCTGGGGAGCAGTTTGGGAGGTTAGGTGCCTTATTCAAGGGCACTTCATCAGTTGTGTCTTGTTAGTACGGTGGATTGAACCGGGGACCTTCTGATAACAAGACCGGTTTATTAAGCTTGAGCCACGTTTGCCCCAACACACATTACACACACAAGCAATCACAAACAAGATGAGGACTCACACACACACACACTTCCACACACGTTCTTGCTACACACACGCTTTAGCCGAGTTGCTAACAGTGTATTACACTAGCATGTCAATCCGGCTAAGACAGCTAATGCTAATCATAAATGGTCTGCTGGTGATTTGAGCTCTGATATGTTACTTTGTGGAGAAGTGCATTATGATTAACGTGGGCTTGGTGAACCTGAAAGCAAGCAAGTGCTTGAGAGGTGTGTGTGTGTGTGGGTGTGTGTGTGTCTGTCTATAACACCAATCGTGAATTTCCCTCAGGGCCACAGTGGTCATTTGGAAAATTGGCAGTGTGTTTGAGGATTGGAAAAAAAGGGAAGGACTGAAAGGGATGAGAGCCCAAACAGAGGAATAGGCTCAGAATGAAAAATGTATGACCTCCGTCTCACCGAGGACGTTTTTTTTTTTTTTTAAAACCTCTGCATTCAGTCTGACCACACAGTCACAGTCATGGTCACCAGAGGGAGTGAGACAGAAAGAGAAAGAGATGCTTTAATGTCACAGGAGACGAGGCCTGAATCTGGACACAAAAGGTGGAGAAGAAAAGGTGCTCTAAATGTCTGCAATTTAAGAAAATAATGGTTTCGGCTACTGATATGAAGAAAACTATCAGAACTTGTATCTGCTAAGATGACTTTCCTAGCATGATGTCTAGATTTGGATTTATAATAAATAAAATTGAGTTGTTTAGGTGAATCTGAGCTGCTCGGATGACTCCATACGAATATGTCTAAAGTGGGCCGTCACATCGCATTATGTTGAGCATCCTAAAAATACAGACGTATAGAAAATAGGACCTTGTTAAATGACATTTCTCCTAGAAATGTCCTGCTTATTTTTACTACACTGAAGATTATTTACCAATTTAAAAAAATCGATCTTGCACAGTCGTACGATATATTGTATGGCAGCATTGTATCGATACACAGGCCGCAGGTATTGACACTTTATTGTATCACATACAAATGACTACAGTTAGATGTGTTAGGTGCTGAATTTTTTTTTTTTTCTGGCGAGGTCAGCAGACATGACTGTTTGTGGAGGACATTGTTCAAAGCATGCAGGCATCGGAGAAAAATCCCAAACTGCATGTTTAAATAAAATTTTAATGGATTTATTAAGAACGCGATATGAGCATCTATACATGTATGGTACGACACTGTATAAGGTATGTTACTATATACGTATGGTAAGGTAGATACACTGATCATCCATAATATTAAAACCTACTGACAGGTGAAATGAATCACATTGATTGTCTCATTACTGTAGCACCTGTAAAGGGGTGAGATGTTAGGCACCAGATCAGCAGTCAGTTCTCAAAGTGGATGTGTTGAAAGCTGGACAAATGGGCAAGAATCAGCGGTGTCAAGCCATCACAAGGGCCAAAACTGCAGGTCTTGTGCGGCGTTTCTAGTAAACATTGGTTAGTACCTACCAGAGGTGGTCCAACTGGTGGACTAACAACAGGGTCATGGATGTCCTTGGTCATGGTTGTGGCTGTTTAGACAGCCAGGTTTTATGTTATGGCTGATCATGTGTATGCTGTAGTGAAATATATGATACAGTACTATATATGGCAGTAAATGGTAAACATTCACAATTATAAATTAAAATTGTGAAGAACAGCTAAAAATGTTATACACAATGATCAGCATTTGGCAAAATGTTTAAATTTGCAATGGTATTATATTACATATAATATAGTGGTGATTCCAATGCCTATTGGATAAACATAATATCTGTCAATGTATTTATTTTTTGTAAATAATAATAATTTTTTTTTTTGGACAAAAGTTAAAATTAGTGATTTAGCTTGGCTTAATTAGGTGAAGCGTAGGCTGAACCTGACTGACCCACCCTGACTGAATGTGGTGTCTGTATCTGGTGTTCATCTCAGGAGAAGTCGTCAGGTAAAGAAGAATGGCACCTGTGAGGAGGAGGAGGATGATGATGATAGACATGATGATGGCTGACATTTTGTAAAGACTGTTTTAGCGAATGATAGTCCAGCTCCATTATAAAGAAAAAAAGAGAGAAATCTTGCCAATGATAACACGTTTGTCCGTCGGTGGCAGTTTGGACACAATTCCACCTCGACGCCCTGCTGTGATTTCTGATCATCTCTGTCTTGCTAGCGGTCAATTGGCCAGCCAGAGAATAGGAGGTGTGTGTGTGTGTGTGTGTGTGTGTGTGTGTGTGTGTTCTCTATGCTTGCTCTAATGCCCTGTCATTCCCTCTGACAACATAATACAGCAGCGGTGATTCTCCAGCTCGTCTCTCCAGGCCAAACCTGCCATTATTCCTTCTGTGCAGCTCCAACACTAACCCGAACCCAGCCGAGCTAATGATACATAATCACCATCAAACACTGTGCAATCACACACACGCACACGCACACGCACACGCACACGCACACACACACGCACACACACACGCACACACAAACGCACACACACTGCCCCTGACCTGCCTGACCTCACTCTGATTCTTTCTTTCTTTCTTTCTTTCTTTCTTTCTTTCTTTTTCTTTCTTTCTTTCTTTCTCTCTCTATATCTCTGTCTCCCTCTTTCACATGCAGACACACACAGGTTTAATTACGTTTGTATTAATAGCTCATAATAATAATAATAATAATAATAATAATTTAAAAATAATAATTTATAATTGAAGATTATACTCTTAAATAATACATTGCTAAAAAACAATAAAATAAACAGAATGTTTACATACTTATGGTCAACCATTCTTTGTCATAATATCACAAAATGAGCAGAATATAATACAATAAAATGTTAAAATATTTGTTTTTATTTTTCTCTGTCTTTTTCTTTCATTCTGTCTCATTTCATTACTTTTTAAATTTTGTGCAATAATTATATTCATTTTTTTTTTTACTTTGTTTCTCCTTTTTTCTGTTCTTTTTATTTCAGTTGTTTTGCGTATTGTTGTTTCTTTATGCGTTTTGTCCTCCTTTATCTTGTCTTGTGTTGTTTCTCCTTCTGTGTTAATGATCTTTATCCTTCACCTTTTTACCTTAACTTCAGCTTCTTAATTACCTTCCCTGCTTCTTTACTCTTTTTTTTTCCTTCTTGTGTCCTCCTTTTTTTGTAATGAATAAAATAAAATGATGATGATGAATTGAACATTTTTACTGTAAGAATTTAAACACAATTTAGAAAATAAGCTTCATCAGAGTCTCTAATAATACTTCACTGTTTTCCTGCAGTATTTACAAATAAACTCTAGAGGGCAGTGTGACACCATCCACCATTACCCTACATTATCTATGCAAACGCTTGTGTGTGTGTGTGTGTGTGTGTGTGTGTGTGTGTGTGTGTGTGTGTGTGTGTGTGTGTGTGGACAGGGACAGAAAGGGGAAAACAGTTGGTACCTTTTAGATCTTCACATTTTCAAATCCTCATGCGTGCAC
>JAOVVF010000019.1:6914200-6924818 GCA_028565595.1 Duopalatinus emarginatus
ACACACACACACACACACACACACACACACACACACACACACACACACACACACACACACACACACACACACTTCAACCTGCAGATCTGGACCAGCTGTGAATGTGTTTATGGCTGTGATTTGTTTCTCTACCACTGGGTCGATGTGGTGTGTGTGTGTGTGTGTGTGTGTGTGTGTGTGTGTGTGTGTTTGACATAAGACAAAAATAACTGTTGTTTTTACCATATTTATTTGTTTGTTTGTTTATGTATTTATTTATTCATTTATTTTTAAAGGCCGTTTCCTGAAATTCTTGTCCATGAGCCAGATTTTTTTTCATTATTGATAGAAGTGACCTGATTGGTGACACTGCATGTGATTCCTGTCACACACACACACACACACACACACACACACACACACACACACACACACACACACACACACACTGCAGCTGACGCTGGATCACATTTCTCCTCTCTGACACTGATCCGAGCGAGCGGCGGTTAGAGTCGGCCCTAGACTACAGAGCAGACATCCTGGAGATGAAGTGATGCTGCTGCGCTCCGCTCAGGGCGTCTGTCTGTCTGCTTCAGCACTCAGTCAGACATCAGGGCAGCGTTCAGAGGTTTAAAGAAGCTGGTCAGGTTAAAAAAAAATCTGTTTTCTAAAAAAATGTTTCTAAAAATGTATCTGATCAGCCAAGACATGTTTGTGTCCGTCACCTGCTTCTTTCCTGCTACTTTCATGAGCTGCTGTAATTTAGAAAAATCAATAAATCTTTAGTATAAACCTGTAATCTTGTAACGGCAGCCATTTTACAATCCTGGAATAACTGATGGCAATTTTTTTTTTTTGAGTTTGTCATAATTCTGCATCTCTCCACGTCTCCAAAACCTGTAATGCATTATATAATATTTGTAAATCTTGACATAGCATATGGTATCACTCCTGCCCTCCCCTACAGTTTGAAGGTTTATAGTTAAGTATAAAAATCAGTTTGCAAAAAAAATTAAATTATTATGTATCTTATTATGTGAACATTTCCATTTTCAGAAACATTTTTCTGCTTGTTACATAGTCAGATTATTGTATTTTAACATTTTTTTTAAATGTTATTTATTTAAAAGAGAGATGTTTTTTGTTACGATTTTAGGCAGAAATGTGAAGATTTGGCTGTGTCTGCATAATTTAAAATATAGTAGGCTGCAGTAAAAAAAACTAACACAAAAAGTTTTGGGAATTATTTTTTGGGGTTATTAAAAAAAGTAGGTTTGTAACAAAATCTAAAAATAAAACTTATTTTATTTGTCTAGACTGATTGACTTTTTTAAATGTTTATTCCTAGTATTATTTTTCGATTATTGGTTGACTCTTTAGTAGTGTTTCTTTGGCTTTCATAAAGTCCAGTGCTGAATATTTCTTGACTGAAGGATGATTAAAGTTGAAGGAGTAAAATCCTTTTCTCTTTTAATAAGAGGAGAAAAGAGGAGGGAGGCTGTAGTAGTGTATTAGAAGGCAGAGCCAGGTGCTTTTCTACTTTGTTGCTTGCTTTCTTTTCCCTCTTTTCCTCTGTGTGTGTGTGTGTGTGTGTGTGTGTGTGTGTGTGAGATCAGTCAGGCAGACCCTCTCAGCCATTCAGGCCCAGTAACCGCCACTGAGCGTGGGCACAAAGCCGCCCCAACGCGTGCTAATTGTCAGCAATGGACGATACTGTGAAACCAATTTGAACGATCAGGACCAGATGCAGAGCGGACGGATCAGCAAGAGAGAGAGAGAGAGAGAGGAAGGGGTGGAGGGCGTTGAGGGGGTGTGTGGGGTGGGTGGATATGATGAATGGTGAAAGAAGGGGGAAGAAGTGGAGAGAGACACTTTGGACTCTTTAGGTGGAGAATTTTGTGCTCTTGTGCTTTGAAAATCTTTTCACTTCTTAAACTGTCTGTTGCTGAGGATTTTGATTTGTTACTGATGGTAGAAGTTATAATACTACGAATATATTATAAAATCTATATAAAAAAAGAATTGATTATTTAATTATATATTTTATTAAATAATATATACGTTATTACATATTACTAAATGGTTATAAATACTATATTATTAAAATGTCTCAAAATATGTTAAAGATAAGTAGTTCATTAAAAAAAAACCAAGTATAAATCTTTTGAGGCTAATGCTAGAATATAACCCCACAATGCCCAATTTACATTAAAATCTTATTTATTAATTTATTTCCTTATCTTAATCTTAATTTTAATTTAATTATTAAGACATTTTGTCATATATAATGGTCTATAAGTACGTTCATGACCTGTTATGTTGCATACAGTGAAGCAGACTTTTATAATGAATTAGTATTATTTTTTTTTTTTTACAGTTTCACAATATTGTTTATTTCTGTTGTTTTCTACATGTTTGTCTAAAGTAACAAAAATTGTGAAGAAGTTCTCTATATAAAAGCACTGTGACATTTGTGTGATTTCCTGATTTCCTTTAATTCTACGTTTATTGCTTTACCTTTGTCAGAAGAGTGCTTGCTGAACATCCTGCTGTTTGTTTAAAATGGAGAGCAGGTGCTTCAGCCATTGAATTAACATCGAATAGCAATTAGCCAGGCGGCAATTTACAACCGTCGTGGCTTTAAAAAGGGAGATGAGGCGGAATGAATGCTTAAGGGGCTAATGAGCATTAGAGATTATTATGTAGACTGTGGAGCAAATAGATTAGCGTGCACATGGAGAACTTTTTGAATAATGTCTTCAGAAAAGTAACTAAGACTAAGTGAGAGAATGACGCAGGAGAGTCAAAGCTGTAATGTGTGTAAATTTGTAAAACCTCAGATGATCAGAGTATGATTCATCATTCTATCAACATGCTGTCATTTTTTCTTTTCTTTCTAACAGGGAAACTTGCCTAAATACTCCCACAATGCACTGGTGGTGCAGGCGATGAAGACCAACCTAACCGACCCGGACATGCACGTTCTGTTTTTTGATGTGGAAGCCGTGATTATCCAGCTGCTGACCGAAGAGGCACAGCGTCCTAACCCCACGCTTGTCTCCCCAGAAACACTGCAGAAAGCTCCAGGGGGTGCCGACAAGGGTGGATCCTTTCTGGCCAATAAGATCTTCAAGCAGGTTAGTACACAGACACCAGAATGGGACATGGTAATGGTTCAGATCTCCACAACGATCATCTTTTCAGTTTCTCTCCTGGATTTATCATGTTTAGTGAGATTCAATTACCAGCAACTGTTATGGGAAAATTTGTATAATTGTAGCAGATTTTATTTCTCAAGTGAGATCCGGTTGTTCTGTGCTAATGAGCCACTACAGTGTTTTATTAATGAATTAATAAAGATGGAGACGTCAGCAACTGAGCTGATTAAATCAGTTTAAACTGTTGGTGGTTAAAATGCAATATGATGCACACCACAACTTCATTTTCAGAAATATAAAGTCAGTGTGTGAAATTCAGGAAATTATAAATTGCCAAAAAATATGAATTTGTTTTAAATAAAATATTATTGAGTGCTAATTATGAAAAGAGATTTGGAGTTATTGGTAGAGACAACGATTAAAGATTTAAGTAAGAATATGAACAAATTTAAAACCTAAACTGAAACATGTACAACAGGCACTAAATTTATTCAAGTTTTAAACAGTTTTATTTGATTTCTTGTTTTTAAATATTATATTTATTATTATATTATATTATTATTTATTTTTATATATTATTTGTTATTATTATATATAATTGTATAAAGCTTTGATTATATTTATTATTTTAAATAAATGCAATGCAATTTTATTATTTTTATTTATTTTAATATTTTGTTCCATTCAGTTTCAAAATGACCTAGTCAGCATTAATATTTTTTTTTTCTAATAAGTTTGATCCAGTTTAACTAAATAAAACGATTATATGAGTAAAAGATAAGAATGTATTTTTTTTAAAGGAAAAAAGAGTGAACTGACTTGACGCCTCGAGCTTGTTGTTGCAGGTGAAAGAGACCATCAAAGAGAACATCAAGGAGCATCTACTGGATGAAGACGAGGATGAGGAGGAGGAGGCTCGGCGCCGCGAGGAGAAGTCCAAATCCCTCAGCCTGCTGGAGTATAACCTGACCATGGACACGGCCAAGCTCTTCATGTCCTGCCTGCACGCGTGGGGCTTGAACAACATGCTGGACGAGGTGTGCGTGAATCGACTGGGCATGCTCAGACCTCACACGCCCATCTCCTTTGGCCTGATCTCGCGTGGTGGCCACATGTCCCTCATGCTGCCCACCTTTAAGGACTCGTTGTTGAGGCAGCTGGCGAGGGGCATCGGCCCCGAGGGCAGGAAGCTCTCTGTTTCCGAGGTGGTGGGCAAGGGCACATATGGAGTGTCACGTGCCGTCACGACCCAGCACCTGCTGTCTGTCATCTCTCTGGCTAACACCCTCATGGGCATGACCAACGCCACCTTCGTAGGTGAACACATGAAGAAAGCACCTGCCAGGTGAGTATCTAACACTAAATTTGTTAAAATGGGCATTATTCAGGCTTTGAGACTCTAATTGTAACTATTGACACAATACGCAGAGGTACATTAGTCCAGCTGGGTCTGGATCTGCTTACTAGTGTAGCAAAATAGTATGTTTCAGATGTCGTAGTAAGATGATATCTTACTAAACCACGTCAAAAATTCTGACTGTCTGAAATATTCATTTATTGTACTAAAACATACTAATGTACTAAATGGTAAGAAGCTTGTGTGAGAAATATTTCTATAATAAATATTTTAAAATAGCACTTAATAAACAGACGGAATCTGTAATTACATTAGTTACCACATAGCCCTGTGCTACAAGTCAATTCTAATTCCTTGTCAAAATTTTGGTTGACGTGACCAAAATATACCAGTATCCTTGAATGCATTTATATTTCCCCAAACAAAATAACAGTAATAATAATAACTTAAACTTAAAGCTGATCTTGTTAGCGGATGTTCTGATGTCAGTTCACCTTCATGGACAAAATCTATGTTTCTCTATAATCTGTCCATACAGCTGTTTTTTTTTTCTAGTCAAGTAGTTTTTATTGTCATTTTAACCATATACAGTGATGTACAGTACACAGTGAAATGAAACAACGTTCCTCCAGGACCGAGGTGCTACACAGAACAGTAAACTACACAATACAACATAATGTGCATGTGTGTGGTAGCATGTGCATTGACGCAAGATGATTTACAATAAATACGTGAGACAATATACTATAAATACGCAAGACAATTTACAATACAATAAACAATGAACAATAAATACAGGGAGGGGGACAGTGCAGTTAGCTCCCTGGTAGTGAGAGCAGTAAGGTTCAGTTGTGTGCATTTTGGTATAAATGTTGGATAAATGTTAGCCGTAGATGTGTCGACAGTTTAAAAGGTGAGAATGTGTGAGTGAGTGTGTGTTTAGTCCAGTCACTGATGTTTTCATTTGTTCAGACCAGACTCTGGTTGGTTAGGAGTCTGATGGCTTGTTGAAAGAAGCTGTTTGACAGTCTGGATGTGAGGGCCCGGATGCTTTGGTACCTTTTTCCAGACAGTAAGAGGGTGAAGAGCGTGTGTGAGGGGTGTGTGTGGTCATCCACAATGCTGGTTCCTTTGCGGATGCAGCGTGTAATGTAAATGTCTGTGATGGTGCAGAGACACAGATGATCTTCTCAGCTGTCCTCACTATCCGCCACAGGGACTTACGATCCGATACGGTGCAGTTCCCAAACCAGGCAGTGATGCAGTTCTTCAGGATGCTTGTGATGGTTACTCTGTAGAATGTAGTGAGGATGGGAGGTGGGAGATGTGCCTTCCTAAGCCTTTGCAGAAAGTAGAGACGCTGCTGGGCTTTCTTGGTTATGGTGCTGGTGTTGATGAACCAGGTGAGATCCTGAGCCAGGTCAACTCCATGGAACTTGGTGCTCTTGACGATCTCCACAGCAGAGCCGTCGATATGAAATGGACTGTAATGTAGATCAAATCCTTATCTATAAAACCATAAACATGACAACACTAAGGTAAACGATTACCTGATTTGAATGTTTTTTTATCAAGTAAACTAACAATGGAAATCCACTGTACTAGAACATACAGCTTCCTCTGATAAAAGCCTCAGCCTCAGACCCAGCACAGTGAGTGCTGCATCACTGATTTCATCATCCTCGCTAACTTCACAGCTCGCCAAGGCAAACACAACACAGACAACAGGCTTCACACAGCAGGCAGACAGCAGCCAGATGACTCAATATCGCCAGCTGCTGAGAGAGAGAGTGTGAGGAGGAGAAGAACTCAATCTGATGTTTGTGTTGTTTACCGATGACCTTCACTGTGGCTCTAGGTCTTCATGCTCTTTTAGACTGCCAGGGCTAGACCGAGATAACAGCGGCGGTTAAGTAGTGCTGTAGGAGCTGTGGCGGGTTTGGCAACATGCTCGTATGCTATGAGTTTTTAAAAATAAGTCTGTTTTGTCACATGTACATTAGAGCACTGTTAGATACTGGCTAAGCTGCATTATTGGGAGATTTAGCACAATCCGCTCTGTCATTTTCACCATTCCGTCTGCAAGACTTTTACAGAATTTTGTAGGTGTCACTATATGTAAATCAGTTGGACAGTTATGGCTGATACGCATTGATTAATTTACAAGTACACACGTGTGGACGTGGAAAAGAAGGTCACTGTTATCTGAATCTTTAGTTCAGTTTGGCTGAAAACATTTACACTGAATTTTATTAAAAGATTGATAAATGTGTTTTTGAGGCCGTGCAAGCTGGTGAATGCTTTTTACATTTATTTCTTTACCTTTGGCTTCTTCTTCCAGACAGGTTTTCAATGTCAGGCTTTTAAAGGTGGACCCAGTAGTAGCGATTCTCCTTTGACAACCACTTTCAAGGCTCTGCTAGTACACCTCATAAACAGCACCTAACTGCAACATAAATCATTTTTATCACTCATAAAAATCTTTTATGTGCAGTAATGAAAGCGTGAAGTCTCTACATAATTGCAGGAGACAGAGTCGAGTGGGTGGCATCAGAATCACTGCTTTGGCTTCTGCTTTGATTATTAAAGATTCTTTGTTTTATATATAAAGTATGAATGTTTATAGGCACCTATATATGTGACATGTTTACTGATTATGCAGGGAATGAAATAAAACAGTTATGGAAAGTGTGGTGTAAAATCATCCAGCTAATTACAAATCTATGATTTATATGAAAAATACATGTGATTGTAAATATAATAAAAAATATATAATGCTACACAAACCTAATGTTAACGCTAGATAAACCTAAAGAAAAAATAGTGTGGAAAATAATGAGCGACTGGCGTGTTGTTTCTACACTGATGTATATTTTTACACTTATATTATTTTTTTCTATTGCATATTTTTTATACAATTTTATCTATTTTTTTATATTTTATTTTTCAAATTGTACTGAATTGTATATATTTTTAAAGCACATTTCATGCAGTTATGCTGTAGTGGATGAAAATATAATAATAAAAAAATCATTAAAATTATTAAAAGTTAGTTAGCCAAAAGAAATGTGAAGGGGAGGGGAAAAAATATTTTAAAAAATGTCAGTTTTAAAATTATTTAGGAAGCAAAGAAAAAAGCACACTTGACTTTTCGTCAGGAATTTGTTCTTCTTAAATTATTAGTTCTTTAAAAAAGACAAGATTTTGTGTGCTAGCGAGCTTTGGTAAGTCAGCACACACACACACACGCAGGCATATGTACGCACACACTCTTTGTCGAAACGAACTCTAAGCTGTGAGCAGTGTGTTAATATTTCATTTGGCCTTTGTGTTTCAGGCCTCCAAGACCCGGTGCCCCAGAGAGCCCCAAAAAGACACCCCCCCAGGTCTCCACCCCGGCAATGCAGTCCCAGATCAAACAAGGTAACTACAAAGAGTCTCTCTCTCGTGTTCTCTCTCTCTCCCTCTTTCTCTGTCTCTGTCTATCTGTCTGTCTCTATCTCTGGTTCTTTCTTGTTCCCTCACTCAAGGGAAAAGTCATGATGTAAAAGCGCAAAACAACATGAGAAATCTCCTTTCACTACGGCCGCTCGACACACAACCAGCCTGGGGTGCACAGGGAACCTCTGGGGTGGGGGGGGGGGCGTGCACACGCACACACCTAACACACACATGTTGTACTAGTAAAATATTGTGCATCTCATAAGGGAGTCAACTGTGGGGAAAAGGGGAAATTAAAACATTTGTGTTTTGAAATTATTTTTATTTCAAAATCTTATTCATTTAATAAATCTGTTTCTAAATGTTCAGCCCTAAACATGACGTGATGAGGCATTTATTTTAAATAAAGTTACAGATTAAAGTTTTCACTTTTCAGTACTAAAGTATTTAAAAATTAAAAATTGTCCTTATTGTGGATTATTACATATAGATTTAAAATCAATTTAAAAAAATCTGTAAAACAAATGTGCAAAAAACAGAAGAGGATATACCAGATACTTTTTTTTCTAGAACCCACTTTTTTTAGAAGCTTAATTCTTTAGCCTAAATTGCTGTTTGTAATATAGGTTATATAAAAATATTTATTTATTTATTTTATAATTTCCCTTTAGGATTAATTTAAATGACTGTATACACTGTTGTGTATGTGTGTGTTTTTTTTGTTTTTTTTTTGTTACTTGTAATAATAATAAGTGACTCGCTACCCTGTTGGAGTAAATAAAATTTCTTTTTTTGGTTGTAAGGGTATACAAACTTTAGCGTTTTTCTGTATATCCACTTTACATCTTTAAAACCACCAGCACGCGTTTCAAAATCAACTGATTTGACCCTCAGTGTTGTGAACCTGTTAGCTACACACACGCACACACACACAGACGCTCACACACACTCGTCCCTACACGTGGCCTAATTTGTTACCCCGCAGGAGCGGCCATTGTCCCAGCACAATAGAACTGTGGCGTGTGGGATCATTTGTGTTCACTTACTCATGCCACACTCCCGTTTGCTCCCTTTGAGAGGAAGTGTGACGGGGCGTGCTGAAAATTGCCACGTGGCACTCGCTATTGTTCGCTTTCTCTCGCCATAAGGGCTCTATGCTTTTTTTCGTTCCTTTTTCATATGCTAATCAGCTCTGCCTTTTCTAACGCTGAACAGAGCAGGCTCCCTGTGCCAGATTTCCGACGCGTGCCTGTCCGACGAATTCTCACGCCAAGCGAAAGACAGGCCGCGACGGTTGGTTTAAAAGACAAAAAGAGGCTAAATGTCCTTTTTCAGTGGATTAATCGGTGAGAAGGCATAAGAGGGAAAAGTGAGCTCGGCTGCTGAGATGCGTTGAGCTTATTGATCCTTCCGCGCTCTTTAGGCTTAAAGACATAATGAAAGTTATTCAACGCATGTAGCTCCTTTCCTCTCCTCCTCTTGTCTGTACATGGTTCCACAGGTATTGATCCGAATCGGTTTGCGAAAACCACTCTTAGATTGTCTTATTAAGTGTTTTTTAATAGAGTTGTTCTTTAAACCCAGAGCTGGGAGAAAGGCAATGGTGGGAGCTATCCTTATCATGCAGACTCAGTTAAACAAACACTAGCCTCCGTACATTTTCTTGTCTGTCACACATAGCCATTAAGGTAAATGAAGGGGCTTTCAAGAGAGGAAACAGAATGGACAGATTGAGAGAGTTGCTCCAATCAATGAAGCTCCTTCTGCAGCATCAACATTAGAAGAAGCTGGTTTTGAATTGTACTTATTCATTTGGTGCCACATTTATCCAAAAGAATTATAAGTCAGGAATCTAAGGAGGAAGAATCCTTTAAGGCTTAAGGATCTAGCTGACAAGGCCAACAGTGACTTTCAGGCACTTCTGGAATCCACTGATAATCACAGAACCTTCACTGGTCACTGAGTCAGAACTGCCATCAGGCTCAGAACCTTTCTTAGTTGCTCAAAAGGATGCTACCAGAATTCTTTCTGATCACTAAAACTGAACCCACCTTGATTACTAGTAAAAAAACTTCCACATTCATTGGCAAAGGAAATTTAATCCAACCATAGGACAGAGCCTATAGAACCTTCACCAGTCACTTTGCCAGTCACTCAACAGTCTTCTTCAGTTAGTAGTATAGAATCTTTGCAGGCTACTAGGACAGAGGCCTTTTGTCAGTCACCATTCTCTAGTATAGAACTTGTCCCTATATAGAGCATCAGTATTGAGTTTTATTGTCCCTAGAATAGAACTTTCTCACTATTCAGTGTTATATACTCCTCCTCAGTCTCTTGAGTAGAACTTTCACCAGTCACTGGGTTAAGACCATTACTAGTCACTGGGGCAAAAACTTTACTAGTCAGGGGTGGACTCTTTCTCCAGTGAATAGAGCAGAACACTTACTACTAACTAGGATAGAACCTTTCCCCAATCACTAGGGTAGACCTCGCCATTCTGTTGTGCAGGAACTTCGCCAGTCTGTTGTGTAAGACCTTTGCCAGTCAATTGTGCAGGACCTTCGCTTGTGAGTTGTGCAGGACCTTCGCTTGTCAGTTGCGCAGGGCCTTCGCTTGTCAGTTGCGCAGGGCCTTCGCTTGTCAGTTGCACAGGGCCTTCGCTTGTCAGTTGCGCAGGGCCTTC
>JAOVVF010000019.1:6925084-6930084 GCA_028565595.1 Duopalatinus emarginatus
GCAGGGCCTTCGCTTGTCAGTTGCGCAGGGCCTTCGCTTGTCAGTTGCGCAGGGCCTTCGCTTGTCAGTTGCGCAGGGCCTTCGCTTGTCAGTTGCGCAGGACCTTCATTAGTTATTTGTGCAGGGCCTTTGCCAGTCTCTTGTGCAGGAACTTCGTCAGTCTGTTGTGCAGGATCCTTGCCAGTTAGTTGTGCAGTTATGCTAGTTTTGCAGTTGTGCCAGTCAACCTGTTGCCAGTCTGTTGTGTAGGATCCTTGCCAGTCTGGTGTGCAGGACCTTCACCAGTCAGTTGTGCAGGACCTTCGTCAGTCAGCTGTGCAGGACCTTCGCCAGTCAGTTGTGCATGATCCTCACCAGTCATTAGCGCAGATGCTTCACAAGTTGCTTGGGCAAAACATTTATTAGCCACTAGGAAAGTACCTTTACCAGTCACTGGGGCACAACCTTCACCAGCCACTAGCATGGAATCTTCTTTAGTCACTGAGGCGAAACCTTGACCAAACTACAGATTTTATGTCTGCTCCTCCATGTTCTTGTGTACGTTCTGAATCATTGTTCTCAATGTACATGCCTTTAGCACCCTTCTGCCATCTTTCTCAGCTTTCTAGGACCAGTCGCAGACAGTAATTTCAGCTTCATTAAGCTGCCATGGTAAATGAGGATTCTATCAACCAATAGCGCAGATCTGAAGTGGAGATGGATGCTTTGTTCACTGAGGCTCCACACTGGATTCAGTTTGTGTTCATGTTGAAAATGTATGTTTGCACAGTCCTATGTGTTTAGTTGTTTGTGCTAAACAAAACAAACAGAAGCCTATGATTCGATTATATAATTAGATACTTAATAGGACTCACACATTAATATATTAATTAGATTTATATCTGTACTATAGTATACAATTAAAAAAATATATATTAGATTTGTTTTGCAAATATGTGTTTGCAAAAAATCTTACATTTTGATTAAGATTTAAAATATTTCAGAATATGTTTAATAAAAATGCTGATCAAAAAAGACGTCTGTTTAATTTTAAAACCTGTAAGATGTCTTTAAGTGTACGTGAGAGTTTTTGTCTGCGTCATTTTTGTTTGACTAACTGCTTTTTCTCTTGTTCATGCAACGCCGCCGGAGGCCTCGTGTCTTTCTTTTTTTCCTCCGTTTTTCTTTATTTGTCCCTATTTCCCCCCCTTTATATTCCTTTTCACTTCTTTCTTTGTTTCTCTCCTTTGCAAGCTGCTGTTGCCGCTTCCACCTCCGCTCTTGCACCCGGCACAGGGGCGCCTCATGCCGCCTCCACCTTTCATTCCTCTTTCTCCGTAAATGAAGGTACCACAAAAGAGAAGCACCCATCCTTCTCTCTCTCTCTCTCTCTCTCTCTCTCTCTCTCTCTCTCTCTCTTTTTTTCTCAGTGAACTCATCTGCCTTGTGCTGCCTTTCTGTTTTTTTCTCCTTTTCAGTGACCGTGTGTGTGTGTGTTTGTCGTGTCATGTTTGTCCTGTCTGGTTTTGTCCTCGTGCGTTGTGGTTGTAGTTGTGTATGCGTATTTGTTGTGTATTTGTATGTGTTTTGTTTAGAATCTTATGTACACACACTCCTATCATCATGCTTGCAACACACACCTAATCGATTCACTTCATATTGCACTTTACAGAATTGAAACATATTAAAAAAAGTGCAATTCAACATACCATAAGTTTACTTTTTTATTACAGTTTTTTTGTTTGTTTTGGTGAATATGTAACTGAAAATGATGAATAAGTTGCATTTAGTTTGTATTATTAAAACAATAAAATAAATGCATAAATATTTTAATGACAAAAGGTTTCAATAATAATTATTTATGTTTATTAATATTTATTTATATTACTTTTGTTATTTTTATCTTTTATTTAAATTGTACATTTTACACTATATTTTTTACTTTAACAGCTTGTATTGATCTTTCAGGATTTATTTACTGGATGACTTTTGAGCAAATCAACTATTATTACTATGTTATTACTATGTTATTACTATGTTACTTTACCATCTGGGTAATTAATTAACATATTTTCAGGACTCTATTGTGCATTTCTTTTAATAATGCCTTGTAGCAGAACCTGAAAAATGACACTGATGTACATTTTTTAGTAGACATTTAAATCAACTGATATGTGCTTAATCAAATTGTGCGTTCTAATATTTTTGGAATAAAACTAGCCGGAGCATGACTATGACAAAGCAAAACGATTTATTGATTCTTGAGACTTTAACAGATTTTTGCATGGTTAAATCTATAAAAATGATTTCACGTCTCGTGAAGGTAAGTAACTGTATATTTCCACAAAGAAATTCAGAGAATTTCTTTGCTGTTTTAATTGCTGTTTATTTGTTGGATCCTCAAAAACGTGACCCGACTTCATTTCCAAAGCTACACCATATATTAATATTCTAATATATGTGATGGCACATTCTCTGTTTTGCAGTTTGTTACAGTGTGTTTCCTCGCCAGCACTCCTGTTCATGAATGCTCTCTCTGAACAGATACTCGCCTTTCCCATTAGTCTCAATGTTTAGTAATTAATATCATAAAAAGCAAGAATCATTAAATAAACCTTTTAAACTTTTCACATGTACAAAAGGCGTAGTATTAGAACGGATGTGATGTGTGCTCTCTGACTGTGTGTGTGTGTGTGTGTGTGTGTGTGTGTCAGGTTGGAGTCAGCTGGCTGCGATGCACTGCGTGATGCTGCCTGATCTGTTGGGGCTCGATAAGTTCAGACCTCCTCTGCTGGAGATGCTTGCTCGCAGATGGCAGGATCGCTGCTTGGAGGTGTGTTAGTACACGCACACACACACACACACACACACACACACACACACACATACTCTCTCTCTCTCTCTCTCAATCAATCTCATTTATCATTATATTTTTATTTCCATTATAAACTGGCATACACATGTATTTGAATGAAATTGGAACAATTATCAATATTATTGACATAATCAATATTATTGACATAATATTTATCACATTTACATCGAGTTTATGTTACATTTAGATTTAGATAACTTTTGCAGTAGCTTTCACATCTACATTGTTTACACCAACTGTACATTTTCATTGCATTTACATTCGTTTTACATTTACATTATTTACATGCACCTTATATTTACATACAAGAGTTTTAACTTTACATTATTTACAACAGTTTTTATATTATTTACTCTAGTTTTACATTTACGTTATTTATATAATCTTAGTTAATTTTCTATAGCTTTACATGTACATTTCCACAAGCTTCACTTTTACATTATTTCCCCTAGCTTTACATTTGCATTATTTACACTAGCATTACATGTACATTTGTTTTTTTTAATTGTACTAACTTTACTTTTGTTATTTACAGCAGCTTTACCTTTACAATATTTATTGCTATTATATGATTTACAGCATTTTGACATTTACCTTATTTACAGTAGCTTTACAAGTACATTAATTACATTAGTTCTGCTTTTACATTATTTACAATAGCTTTACTTTTATGTTATTTACACCAGCTTTGCATGTATGTTATTTAAACTAGCTTCACTTTAACGTTATTTACCCCTGCCTTATGCATATATTATTTGCACTAGCTTTACTTTTACATTATTGTACGTATACAATAGCTTTGAAAACAGCATTTAGCCTGTTTTACACAATTTTGATTTCTACATTATTTACCTTAATTTTACATTATTTACACCATCCTTGCTTTTGAGTATATATAATCCTATTCCGTTCCTTTACGTAGCCATATGACTTTTTTTATGATTTTCTTATGTTTTGTATAGTATAGCAGACTTCTTCTGAAATGAATGTGTGTGTCTGCAGGTGAGGGAAGCGGCCCAGGCTCTCCTGTTAGCAGAGCTGCGTAGGATTGGTCAGTCAGGCAGGAAGGACACCATCGACATGTGGGCTCCATACCTGCCTCAGTATGTGGATGCTGTCAGCTCACGTAAGTACCATACGTGTGTGTGTGTGAGAGTGAGAGACTGTAATTATGAAAGCATGCTATATTAAATGTATTATGAGTGTAGGTCTAGATTAGCGGAGTATCTTGTATATTATTAAAGTATGCCAAAGAGTTTTACATTCCTATTGTGTACGTTGCCATAGAAACACAGATTTAACCAAGTCTGAAGAGACGAAGCACTCAGTGTCAAATCGTCTAGTAATTACTGTAATTCCATCACGACATGGTGGGGATGTTAGAACAGCTCCGGAGTGAGGGGATGGGAGGAGATCAGCATTCTTTTTGTTCTAATGTTCCAATATCTAGACATCAGAACATGCACATGCACATGCACACACACACACACACACACACATGTACACACACACACACACACACACACACACACACACACACATACACATCTATACATGAAAATCTTTAAGCAGTAAAAAGAAAGTTCTTCTTTTGCCCATGCATCAGTGAATTCTAGTGTGTATAGCATCTATGTGGAAAGTACTTTGTGTCTGCCTGACCAATGAGTCACTCCTAAACCTTTGTTTGTGTGTGTGTGTGTGTGTGTGTGTGTGTGTGTGTGTGAGCTGATGTGTCTTTTGAAGCATTAACCAATTATGTGTATGGCGACATAGTGAGACGGCTGCTCTGGCACTATTACTCAAGATTTAAACACATTAAGAAAGTGAACAGCACACCAGCACACACACACACACACACACACACACACACACACACACACACACACACAAACAGGATTTTTGTCATCCCACCAGATTCAACTAAGACTAAGGAAATAGAGATGACATTAGCGTTAGCCTGTTTTCGGTGCCTGCGCTGGGTATGTAGGTGACAGGACAGTAGAATGATGCCATATTGTCATAAAGCTGATTCATTTCTGAGGTCAGCTCGAGGCTGATTTAACATCTCACACACTGTAAAATGTGTAAAATAGCTTTCAGATCTAAACATTTCAGTGAAATTGAAAGGGTGAACGAATGTTAGAAA
>JAOVVF010000019.1:6935084-6942763 GCA_028565595.1 Duopalatinus emarginatus
TACCCCCCTTAAATATAGCATGTGTGTTTTTGATTGTGTGTGTTTTTGGCGAATGTGAGAAAACAGCCTGCCTGCCTGTGTAATGCAATTGGGGAGCGGGCAGTGGATCGATAAGCATGGAGCAGAGAGAATTAATGTGGGCCAGCCTGTGTGTCCATCATACAGACGGAGAAAGGAGGGAGAGTACAAAAAAAGGGACGAGAAGGTTTCAGAATGCGGGGATAGATCTCAGACTAATGACACACAACCCCTGCGCCTTATAGATTTGAATAGAAACCTTAGACATTTTGTAGGTTTGTGTTTACTCTCTGTGGTGCTTTTGTGTTGTGTGTAAGATGGATTTTGATGCGGCTGAACGTATTGGGATGTGTTGCAGTTTTGATTATGGCTTTTGTGATATATGTTGTGGTTTAGAGCTGGACGATTTTCAACAGCATGATGATGTGGAGTCATATATATATATATATATATATATATATATATACACACACACACACACACACACACACACACACACACAGTGATCCCTCGCCTATCGCAGGGGTTATGTTCCAGAGACCCCCGCAATAGGTAAAAATCCTTGAAGTAGTGGCGTTATAAACCCTTCCTACACTCCTATTAAGCATTCCCACACTCTTATAAACACTCCATATGCTCTTCAACATGTTCTACACTCTTAAACCTGCGTAATTTTAACAGCAATCAAACACTGATGTGAAGTGGACAAGCAGAGATGCTGAATGTATGGGCACTATGGCATCCATGACGGTTTTGATGAAATACCTGTACATACTGTATTTTATTTTGATTTAATATTCATTTAATATGTTCAAATTACCGTTTTTTAAATATATTTTTATATTGTTTTAAATTGTTTAGGCAAAAATAATTTAAATCATGAATATTATATAAATACCTGTTTATTGAAATAAACGTGATATTAAACGTGATACAGTACGCCCTATTTATATTAGGACTGTCAAACTATAAAAATTTTTTAATCATGATTAATCTCAGAATGTCATAATCACGATTAATCGCATTTTTATCTATGTAAATTAATAAGGCTTTAAAGTGAAATGGCAAACACATGTTATGCTAAAAGTGCTTGTAAAAAACTGATGGGACAAGAGAAAATGGTAAGTGCTACAGCATACTGAAATCTCACTTTACAAAAGTATTTTAGAACTGCGAAATGCAGAACAAAACCAACTCAGTCATACTCTTCATAATAGAAATGAAACTACTGAAATGAAACTTCCCGTTTAACAGATCTTTCGCCATCACTCAAACCCGGGAACTTTTTGCGCACTGCTTGATTTATACTGCAAATTCGGACACACTAGTCACACATTTCGGACACAGCCTTACTCTTACTGAAGCAGAGCGCGACAAGCCTCAACATGAACTGCGGGTGAATCGCAGGGACAAATTAGAATTTGCGGTAATGGCACAATTTTTTTAAGCACGATAATTTGAGATCACATTGATGCATCATTATCGCATCATTATGCATCATTATAATTTGAGATCACATTGATGCATCATAACTTTGACAGCCCTAATATATATATATATATATTATATATATGTATGTATATTAGGTCTGTTTATTGCTTTGTTTTTTGAACCCTGTGTATGTTGTTGCTATAGAAACAGTAACATACAGAAGTATTTAGTATTAGTGTGCTGGTGTTGTAGCTTGATGACGTTTCAGGGAGAAAGTGTTATTGGTTTGTACCTGCATCACATTATTCCACATCTAATCTACCTCTAATCCAGTCTCTCCAAATCTCCAGACTAAACATGATCATTGATGTATCCGCAGCTCAGAAATACACAATCGCATGCAGACGTGCCGAGGGCTTTATTTGGATGTGCGTTTGTTGACGACTTTGAGAGAAACTCAAAGTCCACTGCACTAAACCTGGCAGCGACTTTGATTCTGATTATTCTTTATTCAGTCCAACAGCTATATGAGTTTCAGACCATCTGTGTGTGTGTGTGTGTGTGTGTGTGTGTGTTTGTGCTTGTGTGCGAAACCACCACCTACACACTGTTTTTCATTTTCCTTCAGCAGGGGCAATTTTTCAGATATAGCGAATGATTTGATAATTTTCCGGCCCCGCTGTGGTGAATTCGCTCTCCTTGCTCAGCGATTTGAGAACGGAACCAAAAGGCCTTGTTTTGGGCTCACCGTCTCTCCTGGGACTGGCTTTTATATCATACACGGTGATGGGAGAAAAACAAAAACACACAGTCCACCATATTCTTTAGACAATAAATCCGGGCTGTACTTTATACCTGGCAAAAGCAGTTAATGTACAAAGCCTGTGAGAAATCCACCGCTGTCAGTACACAAAACTTACTCTGTGTAAACCTTCCTTGTCTTCTGTTCTCTGTTTATAATCACACTGTAAAATGTCTTTAAATGACTAATCACTTCTCAGGACAAAGCTGTGCGTGTGTCTGGTGTGCGCGCGTGCGTGTGTGTTATTAATAATGAATGTGTATACGAGGTTCTTGTAGTTCTCAGTGGTCTCACTGTGCCTCTAGGTCAAATGGCTCCTGTCAGATCTGCTGCTCGAGATTCACCCAGAGTCATCAGCTCCCTTTTACCTCCCTTTACTTTATATATACACAGACACACACACACATTGAGGAGGAGGAGGGGAGGGCATCACACGCTAGCTGCCATTTTAAAGTCTCCTGCTTCAGACCTTGGTGTTGCACAAGACTCTTCTTTCCTCTGCTCTCTTTTGCTCTGCTCTCGTCTACTCTCCTTCTCTTGCCCTTTCTTTTACTCTGTCTTTTGTTTCTTCTTGGATGGATGGATAGATGAATGGATGTAAAAAAAGGATCCCTCTTCCTGTGCCTGGGTCTCAGGGGTCCACGCCAGGTTTTTCCCTACTGATTTGTCCCCGAGAGAGGGACAAAGGGAGGAAGGGAGGGATGTAAAGGGGGAATGGAGGGATGAATGTGAATGTCCAGATGATGATTAAAATGGGCCTGGGGCAGTTTTTCCTGTGAGGAGGATACAGTGATCTCGGAAGTGTGTGTTTCTGTGATCTCACCTTTTCTTCCACCAGTCTTTCTTCTTCGTTCACTCACCTGACCTGTGTGAGAGCAAAGCGATGAGTACTCGCATATCTGATCTCCCTAACACTCCACGCTTCTGGACTCCACTTTAATTATGTAACATGTTAAATGTGGCGCTCCTGAGCCGACGGTCGATCCTGGATTTCAGCTCTTTGTTTCGGAAAGCAGCCGTGTGTGTGTGTGTGTGTGTGTGTGTGTGTGTATGTGTATGTGTGTAGCATCCCAGAGTTCTTTTCCCCCTGTGGATATGAGAGAAAGAAAAAGAGGATGATGAAGAGAGAGGGATGGGGGAGGATGAGAGTGAGGATGAGGGCGTGGGTTAACAAGGCCCGTTGCAGTCAGTGTGTCATGGTTGACACTGGTGTTTGACCTTGCAGCAGTCCTGTACCACTGCTCCCAATTACCTGCTCTGCTGTGTGTGTGTGTGTGTGTGTGTGTGTGTTTAGGGATCTAAAAATATTGTGTACACACAAAATAAGGGTGTATTTGTTTTCTAGTGTGTGTCTAACTGTTCTCCAATTAGCACACCATTAGCACAGTGCTAAACTTGTGGCTATAGGCTTCCATTGCTTATTTGCTTGTTCAAGAAAGAAACTATAGACAATCTTTACATCGTCAACATTGCATTAATTACAGGCATTTGCATATTTTCTTTATTAGTTAATTAGTTTTTTTTAAACATTGTTAAACGTCCATATTGAGAAGCTGCTGGTGTGTGTGTGTGTGTGTGTGTGTGTGTGTGTGTGTGTGTGTGTGTGAGTGTGAGAAGCAGGAGGAGAGGGGAAACGCGCTCCTCTTTAAATATGTCAGTGGTCAATAGGGAGGTTAATTGAAACATAAAGGCGCTTGTTCACAGAGGCAGAGGGATACATCACATACACACTCTTACTCTCTCTCTCTCTTTCTCTCTTTCACACACACACACACACACACACACACACACACACACACAGACACACAGTAATGTCTGCACTCGCACTTCATCAAATGTAATTGAAGGAATGATGAGGATATGGCTATAAAGAACATTCAGATGAGAAGAGAAGATCTGCCAGAGGCCTTATTATAGTCTCTCTCTCTCTCTCTCTCTTCCTGTCTGTCTCTCTCTTCTCCTAGATTTTCTCTCTCTCTCTCTCTCTCTCTCTCTCTCTCTCTCTCTCTCTCCCTCTCTCCCGCACACTCTCTCTCTTCATTAATTAGCCCCTTTGCTTAGATTAGCCGTTCCTCACCTTTAAGCAGGATCGATTCATCTGCTCTCTTAATGAAAAGCGTGTTTTAATTGGTAATTCCAGGATAAGGGTTAAGCGATTCCGGTGAGTAAAAACGAGTGTAATGGTGAGATCTCTCAGACTAATAAAGCGGCCAATAACACCAAACAATAAGGCCTGATGAGGTTGTTAACAAGGTGAAGAGCAAACGAGGAAGAATTAGTGACATTACAAGAGGGACGTTTGTCCTTTCTGATCAGGTCATTGAAACCAACACGGCTTGATGAGTAGAAACACCAGCAGGTTTAACTGTGTGTGTGTGTGTGTGTGTGTGTGTGTGTGTGTGTGTGTGTGTGTCTGTGTGTGTGTTGCAGCTGGTGCCGCCCCAGAGCCTGCCCAGCCGACTCCTCCCCCAGCTGAAGCCCCACCCACCGAACCCAAAGCTCCAGAAGAAGAAATGGACGTCACTGATGATGACATCACTGCAGGTACGAGCGTTTCTGTTGTACTGTAGTGACGGTGTGGGCTGTTATGTTGGATTAGATTACTTCAAAATTACAGCAGCATTTACAGCAAATTGAGTGCAAAGGTTTGAGTTCTCCCAAGTTCTCCGTGAAACCTGTATGTCTTGTTGGTACAAAAAACATCAGTGTAGTTCATTAGTTGATGGTATTATTTATCAATGGTGATATAATTATGCAAAGTATTTCCAATCACAAAAACTACAAATACATCACTATTGATACTTATATATATGATAAAATGTTCAGATGTTAACATTCAATACCACATGACACTATTTGACGTAAGCCTGGTGCGCATATGTGATATACTAATGAGCAAAACGTGATGACGTGATCGGAGCTCATGTCATAATTAATAATAAAATTAAAGCAAATTTCAAAATGATGCTTTATCAAGTAATTTGATAAAGGTAAAACTTGACACAAGACATCAATTTCTTTCAGAAAACGCTAGCACTAAACTCGACCGGATGGTAGCTAAGCACCAAATTCTAGCTACGCACTTAACTCTAGCTATGCACTACTTTCTAGCTACGGACCAAATTATAGCTAAGCTCTATATGTTCTAGCTTTGCACTAAATGCTAGCTAAGCACCGAATTCAAGGTAAGCACTACATTCTAGCTAAGCATGAAACAGTAGCTATATAGTACATTATTAGAATAGCTAGATATGCACTAAATTCTAGATACAGCTGTTCTGAGTAAAAATAATAGCTGTTGTTCTTGACGATCAGCCTCTATCTTCCATCATGAAACAAGGGGTGAAAAGCAACAATAATAAGCCAATTAAAACAAAAAAGTTATTTGAGTTATAGCATGTTTATAATGGGGGGGGAAAAAAACTCTTCTACTTTAAAGCCCAATCCTAATCTAAAGGGTCACTCATAACATAGCTAGCTAATACACTTCATTTCAAACCATAAAGCTAACATTGTGAAAAACGGTAACTTAATGTTACATGTATGTGACATTTCTGATAATCACTGAAATCAGTTGAGTTAGTAAATTAGAGTTAGTTAATACTAACTAGCTTCCTTATTTCTCTATTATGAGTAACAGTGAGTAACGAAAACACCACACTAATACATTCTGTCATTCCGTCATACATTGTCATTCTGTATGTCATTGTTTACTGGACCGATCATGGTGTGTAATGCTAAACATAAGCATGGCGTCTTTGCATTGACTAAAAGGAGTGATGGATTGTGGGTATTATCATGTTGACTATGAACAGTTGAAAATGTTTCCACGGCAAAGTTGTTTGTCAGTGTATGGGCAAAAAGGGACAGTTTGGACACAAGGGAAGGGAAGGACACTCAGGTGTGTGTGTTTGAGATGATAGCCTTGTTTAGCTGTAAAACGTGTGAAATTTCTTAGATAGCGATGTCATTTCTTTAGCCTGAGGGGGTTAAGAAAGGCAAGGGGAAAAAAATACACACACACACGCACGGGTGGAGAGAAAAAGAGCAAAAATGGAGAGATGGAAGGTGAAATGTGAGAGAATGAGAGGAAGGCGTCACCCTAAAGACATCCCATGACATCCAGACAACCATCATTACCTCAGCATGACGCACACACACGCACACGCACGCACGCACACGCACAAGCACGCACATGCACACACATCTACACATGAAAATCTTTAAGAAATAAAAAGTAATTTAGTGACTAACATGCTAACATGTGATTTCTCAGGTTGTTTATAGTGTCATGGCTAATGCTATGTCATATTCCCTACTTTAACTAAGAAAAATCTCCAAAAATCCAGTAAATGTTAATAAATGTTGACATTTGCATGCTGATATTCACTAATCTGACAGGATGTTTTTGATTATTTTATATTAAATGTTCATATTTTAATAGCTTATAATAGTAATTTAGATAATATTCACTAACCTGACAGGATATTTGAGATTATTCTCAAGTAATGTTAATAAACGTTTTTTTCTATCGCTAATGCTAGCATGCATGCTAATATTTTAATGTTATTATTTTGTAATGTTTTAATTTTATTTTATTTTAATATAATATGCATTAGCCTGACAGGATTTTGAAGTAATATTAATAAAAATGTGTAAACATCAGCTAGCATGCTAACGCTAACATGCACTGACAACCTGTCAGGATTTCTGAGAGGATTTTGAAGACTTTATTGATGTTTTTAATCTTTGTTGCTAATGCTAGTCTAGTAGCTGATTTTGGTTATCCTGACAGGATTTCTGAGAGTGTTACAGACACACACAAAGGTTTAGTGTGCACGTGTGTGTTTCTTTATAGCTGTGCACTGCTAGTGTCTCTCTATTGGCAGAATAAACTGTTATAACTGTGAAAATAATGACAGCTCCCTCCTCCTAGTGCTACTCTGATAGCCTGTGGTTCCGCTTCGTGTCATCATCGCTCATTTGTGTGTGTGTGTGTGTGTGTGTGTGTGTGTGTGTGGAGGCGTGAAGAGGTGTGAGGTGACCCACGCTGGTGCAACTTTGTCACGCCGTGTGTCACCTTCAGCTATGATTGATACCAAATCCACCGTGCAGGGCACACATATATACACACACACAAGGCCCCAAGGCACACCCATGTATCTACTTTATTGCTGTTTCATAGACTAGCTATGTGCTTTTGTGCCACGTTGATCTTAAACACACACCTCTGTGCATCAACCCACAAGAGAAGAAAATTTCATGAATCCACAAATTTGTACTCTCATATGACGTTATATATTTTTATATATATATATATATATCATATTATATTATATCATATTATATTATATATTAGGGCTGTCAAACGATTACATTTTTTAATCGCGATTAATCTCAGAATTTCATATAGTTAATCGCGATTAAT
>JAOVVF010000019.1:7039118-7062969 GCA_028565595.1 Duopalatinus emarginatus
AAAAAGTTGTGGCCACTGTGCCTGTCAGTCTCAATGAAAAAGGTGTGGCCTCTGTGCCTGACTGTTTCATTAAAAAAAAAAGTTGTGGCCTATGTGCCTGTTAGTCTTATTTAAAAAGTTGTGGCCTCTGTGTCTGTCAGTCTCATTTAAGGAGTTGTGAACAGTCTCAGAATATTCATAATGGCATATAATTAAAATCTCCACTTCCTGTAATGGTTCATTCCATTTTGCTGCGGTAAAAAATGCAGAAATGTTAAATAACCATTGCACCAGTGATAAAATAATAATTTGTTTTAAACTTGGACAATCATGGTGATGATACCAACCTCTTTCTGTAATTAGCACCACAGTGTTATTGCCTTATTTTTAACTAAAAGTCCTAAACTTTTAACTAATTCCCTGACTTCTTTTGTTCACAGAGTCTGTAAAAGTCGAATATCGAGCATTAATATTGAACGTGAGAATTTCACTAGGCTAAACACCATCTTTCAAAGATGAATACGTTTCAGGTTGTGTGGTGAAATCTATACCCACACCCAGCTTAAGGCAAGATACAATCTGCACTTTTACGTGAATATAAGAGATGTTCCTGGGAGCGAGTGTTTGTTCTGTATCGGTTCAATCTATCTAGCTAATGAGGTGAACCCGTTTAATTAGAATTCCTGCAGTTTCTCTGGGTGAGCTGAGGTAAACTTCTGCTCTAGCAGGTCCTGATTCGATGCCTGCTCACATTCCCCTACCAACAACACTTAGGTAAACAAAGCTACACAGATATGTTTACTTATTTTCATAAAAAGGTCTTTTCTCAGCAGATAATTCTGTAAGTTTTGGACTGAACATTCTTCTTGTTAATCAGTTTCTTTGTCTCACACAACCCGACAGCCTACACCTGCTTTTTATTTATTTATATTTCATCCTTATTTCTTTATGTCTGTCATCTACTGATAAAGATATACAATCATTATAGCAAGTGCCTTATCTGGAGCTATGTTTACAAAACTAAAATAATTAGATATATTAATTATAAAACATTTCATGTTATTCTGTTATAGGAAAATAATCAACAATAGGATGGTGTGATGATGCTAAGTTACTGTTACCACCCTGACGTCGATTGTTTTCTAATAACAAAACATCCTGAAGTGGTTTATTCCTCATATCTCACAGCAATCTGCCAACTATTATTTTTTTTCTTATTAGTAAACAACATTATGTTATTTATGCATTTATACTTTCATTATTGTAGTTGTTCCTTATATCACAGCAGTTATAAACAGTTATCCACTAACTCATATCATTATGGTACCCAGAAGAATATTTTCCCTGTGTCTGACTGTGACACTGCACAATCCTTCCCTAAATGTTAAATAGGTAACAAAAAATAATTTGTTTTTACACTGAAATAAATTTAGTATGTGAACCAACTGGCATTCTGGGGAATAAAAACAGCACACAGAGGGACAGAATCAGGGAAAGAGTGAAAACAGCATGAGTGATAGAGAGAGAGCGGCAGTGAGAATGAGACAGATAGTGAGTGGGACAGAATAGGGGATAGTGAGAGAGTGAGAGAGAGAGAGAGTGAGATGAGAGAGATAGAGAGAGAGAGAGAGAGAGAGAGAGACCAGTGCTATAACCTTGCCAGGGTGTGTGTTAGACCTCTAAAAATAAATCTGATTAGTGTTGCAGCCCTGGGCTGCGGAGGCCAGACCGATGAGAGTATTGATGAGTGGAGTTCAGCCTGGCAGGCAGCAGGGAGAGAAAGCGCGAGAGAGAAAGAAAGGAAGAGGGATAGAGGGAGCGAGGGGAAACAGCCACTGGCCAGCGGCCATAGTAAACCTATTGATCCGGCACATAGCCCGTCTGTGTACAGCACAGTGCAAGCACAGCCAATTCCCACCTCTCTCACTCTCTCTCTCTCTCTCTCTCTCTCTCTCTCTCTCTCTCTCTATCTCTTTCTCTCTGTCTCACTCTTAATCTGTCTGTCTGTCACTCACTCACGCTGTCTCTCTCACTTTTTCTGTCTGTCCGTCACTCTGTGTTTATCTCTCTGTCACTCTCTCCCTAATGCTGTAAATGGAATAATTTTTTCTGATGTGTTCACATGAGTTGTATGTGGCTACACCGGTCACAAAATGTGAAAGTTGCACATTATATGAATAATATGATAAATAAAACCACATGTAAAAATGTGGAAATAAATGAATCATGTGGGGTGTGTGTGTGTGGTGGGGGGGGGGTCATACATAAACAAATAATTTAGGTGGAGAATTAAATAAATAAATATACCATTGGAGGAAAAATCTTTAGAAAATTTGAAAAGTGAAAAAATGTGAAATAAATGAATAATGTGTAAAAGAATCAGAAATGTTAATCAATGACCTGAGTTTAAAGGATTCAAAATGTGGAAGTAAATATGAATGAATCAAAATGTAAATAAATGAATCATGCATAAAAATGTAAAAGTAAATGAATCATGTGATGAAAAATCAGGTGAAAACAAAGAAATAATGTGTAAAAACAATCAAAATGGAAAGAAATGAATCATTTTTTAAATAATCATTTAGGATAATTATGAAACAATCAATGAAGCATGAATAAATCTGCATTATCATATAGTAATTTTACATCACACAGCTTCAAAACGTTTAATGGCAAAGAATATTAACTCTAATGTATGTGATGAAGAGAATATGAGCATGATGGATTCCTGGATGAATGTAATTTCACGTCTCAAAACAGGTGACCTAATACACAGTGTAAGGATATTCAGCTAGTTTGTATAGTTTCTATAATGCTTTCAGTACCACTCGAGAGATTAGTTGTCTTTATTTACATTTAAGTTGATGTGTAATCATGTTCCTCTGGCCTTTTCCATCTAATTTCAGGTCTGTAAAATAAATTGCTTCAGCTCTACTGATCATCAGGGACAAAAATCACAGAGATACAGTGTATGGGCAGTCACTTAAGCTCCCTCTCTCGCTCAATTCTCACATTTATCTGTACGTAAAACCCCAAGATTAAAAGGTCTACAGTGAGAAAACAAGCATCACACCACTGTATGAATGTGAATAAGAGTCTCATATGTTTGGCTGTTATTGATCCACTGAGTTAGCAGCATTAAGGGAAGAACAGAGTGAGAGAAAATCCTGGAGTCCCCCCCCCCTCTTTGTGTGTGTGTGTGTGTGTGTGTGTGTGTGTGTATCTATCTATGTATTCATTCATTCATTCATCTTCAGTAACTAATTTATCTCACTCAGATCTAGAGTCTATCCCAGGAATAATGGATGTTAGGAAGACTGGGCTCTGCACTGTACATCCAGCAAGTTTCAGATAATATTATGTTAATATTACTTATCTCAATGTATCTCTAGTCAGCGCTCATCTATAGAGCAGCCCCCTTTTTTATGTATGACTTTCCTAACAGGTACATACTGTAGCTCTTTAAATCATACTAGGTGGTTACAACTACATAACAACTACAGGTCAGATGCCTCTACAACCTGTTTAACCACCATTCCACAATCCCCAAATTCCACATTCCACAATCCTAAAATTCCACAATTCAAAAATCCAACTTTCTACAATTCAAAAGTTCCACATTTCACTCTCTTAAAATTTCAAACCCACAAGTTCAAACATTCCACAATTCCAAAATTCCACATTTCCAAAAATCCAAACTCCACAAGTCCCAATTTCTGTGAATTGCTAAGAAGCCAAGACATGATTTAATGTTGCAGGAAGGAATCTTAGTGCATTTGGTTGCACTGTTTTGAAAATTATTATATCTGATCATGAACATATGGCAGCCATATTACCCTCTCTCTGTCTGTCTCTGATTCTCCCATCATTTCTCTCTTCCCTCATTTTCATGACCTCTTCAATGACATGTTCATTCGATATAAGTTTGTTGCTCTGGCCCTCCATTGGACAGTTTATTTTGGACACCTTCTCATCAAGCTTGTAACTTGTTAAATCATTGATGGCATTTTTATTGTGCCTACAATGGCACTTACACATGCACACACACACACACACACAATCACACGCACACATGCACGCACACATATGCACATGCACAAGTCATTCTTCAAGTTACCTATGGAATTACCCTAAAACTGATTCTACAATCAATACCAAAACATGTTCACCAAGTTAAGTGGTGTTCAGTAACACAGCTGGAGAGGGGGCTGATGACGCACTCTTCGCTGGGAAAGAAAGGCAGGGAAAATGAGTGAAAGCTTCCAGAATTGTGGCAGTTTGTTGAGTGGGTATAGCTGAATGGCATTAACCAATGCAATGCAATGTCTTTTCAACCCGACACAATCTGGGATATATGTCAACATTTAGCAGAAGTGAAGAAATCCAGAAGCAAAAGACAAATTGGCTAATATATTAACTATCAGATTTAAAAAAACAACAACTCTAAAACATACAGCATAATATGTAGTAAATGTGCTTAACTGGGTTCATTTTCTCGTGGATGTAAGCCTTTAAGGTTGCAATCTATAGAAAGTAAAAGTTCGTAATTTAAATGTATTTTTACTTTATAAGTTTATATGGACGCAAGAACCGTGTACAAAACTGAGCCGGACAAATGGAGTCATATTTTTGCTTACGTCACAAAAATGCCTTCCCCCAACAAACGTGAAGTCAACACGCAATGACGTCATAGCCGACACATGGAGCTAAAAATACAAAACTGACAGTTTTTGCTCGGTGGGAGGGACATGCACTTCTTCCTTGTCAATCATAATGACAGTAGCCAATCATAGGAATCTGTGAGCTAACAATGCATGTAGAAGAGGGCAGATAGCACTTTATTCTGAGTCTCTTATGCTGCCCTGTGATTAGCATGTGTTTGCGAAAAATGGCGAAAAAACTTTTTAAACCTTTTGCTTTTAGTTATTCTTCAGTTTCATGTTAGCTTGCATACTGTGTATGGCAGGTGCATGATTCCTCCCACTGTTCCATGATTGACTGGTGTGTATTTCAGACTATGATACAACAATATTAACTTGTTGTACCCTGTAACCAGGACTTTACTAAAACAGACTCCCTGAGTAGTTAGAGATTTTCCTCAAAAGGCTGAAGTGTGTTGAATGTAGGGCTGCTGTCTCTGACCCCGAGTTAAAGGTCACCACTGTTTGTATAATGACGACTCTTTAGAATTCAGCTGTCTGTCATATTTGTCACCATGGTGACGTGAGCGAGGGCATTGAGCGGTCTGAAAACACATTCACAAACAGAGAAAAAGTAAGGAAATATAGAAAAGACACACAGTGGGGCATTTAACACAATGATTTAAGCAAAGGTCAATGTGAATCATACTATAACACATAAAGCTGAACATGGCAGGATGTGATGATATTAGAAAATAATCATCAACAGGTTGGAGCGATGAAGAATCACTGTTTCCCAAAAACAGCACATCTGGAATTCTTTTTCACAGCAATCTGCAAAACAAAATAGTTCATTTTAATGCTAATGAAAAAAATAGTTTGTTACATTACCAAGAAACTGCCAAAGTGTAAACTCCTTCCATGTTCAAAAACTTATCTCTGACTGTTACAAAGCACTGACACTAGAAACTCTTCCCAAAAAATGCAAATAAAACTTACACTCACCTTAACCATATCAATGATTACAGTGTTACACCTGTTTACGCAGAGTGTCTGCCATATAAGCCAGTGTATGAGACGTTACTATATATACTATAGATACTATAAGTGACCGGCTGTTCAGAATTTGGTTTACCCTGAAAATACTTTTAAATTTCTAATAATATATTAATTGTAATGTAATCCATATTTCACAATCCCCTAATTCCACATTCCACAATTCCAAAATTGCACATTCCACTTTTCCACAATTCTAAAATTTCACATACCTCAATTCTAAAAATCCAAAATTTCATACTCCATGTATCACTAGGGTTAGGCGGTACACTGATATTTCAGTATACCACAGTACTGAAAAATGGTGCCGGTATTATTAAAAAAAATGTGATGCACCAATTTCTGCTTTATATCTACACTGAACACTGGGACTTTAAGACATTTCTCTCATAATAAAACCAGGTTTATACTTGACTTGTTACAACTAGTGTGAGGGCGCGCACAGCAACAATGCCGCTATCAATATGGTTCCATGCATGCACACTAGTCCCGCGCATTGTCACAGTGCATGGTTGTGCACCTTAGTTTGCATATGCCGCTCCATGCTTCACATTCACGATGGGCGATTTTGAGAGATCTCGTGCTGAACAGGGGTATTTCTCTCAATGGGGCCCCCCGCCATCATGTATCTATACCTTTCTGTTCCGCTCACATGCTGTGTATAGAGACGTGTTAGACAGAAAGACAAACGCGTCCCACTCTTTGTATTTGTAGTACAGCAGGTAATATTGTTAAACCATAACTTACTCAAGTCTGACAAAATAAACCAGTTAATTTTTCTGGTAAAAACACCGCATAAATGGGTTAAGTTTACTACATGGGTTAGGTCATGATCACACTGCGCTCTCCCTTGTTAAGACCATTTATTTATTTATCTGTTTTATGTGAACATGTGATCAGAGAGACATTATTATAGTTATAACAACCACATTTCACAGTGCCATTTGTTGCTTTTTGCCCAAATGTAAAGTTAAATGAATGGTACTTTTTGGCATGCAGTTGAATCACCTAGACTAGTTTTCTCACAGGATGAGACATTATGCCACTATACAATAACCAGTGGATGATTAAGAGGCCCCAGCCCTCCAGCCTGTTTTTTGCCTTTCTTGTAGCTACACCTATATTATTTAAAGTGTATTTCAACACCATATTTTGGAGGCAAACCCAGGCTCAGCAAATACCACTTACGAAATGTTTGTTACACTATCCCACACTTTGGCGGATCCATATCCAGGGGCAGTTTACTGTAGTGAAATGTTTTTTGGAAGGAAACTGTAGAAAAACCCCACAGAGAACATGTGAAACTTCACACAGAAAGTAACTCAAGCTCAGGATCGAACCCTGAAGCTACAGCTACCTGCTGCACCACAGTACTACCCCTCCTATTTTCCCTCAGTCTTCTATTTCTAGTGTTTCTGGTATTGACCCGTTTTAAGGACCACAAATATGGATCCCATTTATTGACCCTGTCCACTTATGGTCTGACCCCCATTTTGGATTATGACACTTGATTCTCAGAAGGAGAATCCACAAGCGACATTTATGGTTCTTGGGATGCTGTTTAAATATAGATGTTCAGCCGATAACACCTATGGCAGAATCTGAAGCATGCTAGCAATAAGGTTTCCTCCCTACAGGTCTGAATTTCCCTTTCTGCATGCTAGAAACTCAGACCATCTTCTAAATGCCCCAGAGAGTCATTTTATATCCTCACTGCACTGGAATGGTGTTTTTCAGTACAATTCCTCACCAAGACACAATTTTTGCTTGTAATTGAATGCACCTTATTAGTCACCAGGCCTAGCTTAGAAAAATATGATTCTGCACCCGTGAACACTTTGCAGTATTTTAGTCCAGATTGGGCGGCTGCTGTCAACTGCTAAAAACTTGGCGATAGTTATGGGTTATATACTGCTTCGAGAAGCGTGCGATTCGACACCGCAGCCCGCATGACGAGACATGCCAAGGGGACTGGAGGTTAATAGAACGTGGCTTCTTCTTAATTGGAAAAGAGAATGAGGTGGCCCTGTTATTGCCTGTAATAAGAGGTGATGGCGGAGATGAACAGTTCACCTGCTGAGGAGGTTAATGAAGATCCGAGTGTTGAGGCCTACTCTGGGCATGAGGGTTAACTGTTTCCCCTCATTTTCTACATCCTGCCTCCTGGGGGGGATGGGGTGGGGGTGTTGGGGAAGCTAACCAAAGAGACAGACCATTCATCTCTCCAAGGGCTGAAAGAAATAATGAGGGCAGATGAGACAGGAGAGGACGGAGTAGGACACTTAAGCATGAGTCTCAAAGTTTTGGCTGGACTTGTGCGCTAGTGCACTACATCAGGTATAATAATCATATCTGTATCCATAAGGAAAGTGACTGCTCTTGAATAATGGGTATGGAATCCTAAATGGCCTCATACAATACAACTAGTGAACTACATAGGGTGAAGAACCTATTATTAATTTTCAGGACTCTGCTTCTTATACACTACACAAATTTAATGCACTTATATTGGGATTAGGGAGCTGGAGTCCATGTAGTGCACTACTTACCAAGTGTGTTTATACAGAATAGACAAAGGTACTGAATATTTTGTTTGTTTGTTTGTTTTGTCGGATGGTAATGCTTCTATATTTTTTAGCATACAATATGGAGTGCAGACAGAAGAAGGAGCTGTACTCCAAATAGCTTATTTGGCACAGGGTGGACAACCCATTATGCTATACTGTATACTGTATAATGCTTATATAAACACAATGCTGTCTTACAGACTTATAGAGTGTTTCTTCTCAAAGGGTTCCAAGCAGAAACATCCACAGTTAGCATAAACATTCGTATCCACACCCGGGATCGATTCTGGTTTAGGGTGGGGCATATAATCAACATTAAATAACTTCTTCCGATTCATGGACCGAATCCATAAGTCATTTTTGTGCATTCAAGTTTGTAAAATGCTAAGCATTATCTGGATAGCTACACTCTCCATCAGTCAAATGTCCATCAGTGAACAGCTGACAAAATCCAGCAAAATTAGACTTCATGTTAATACTAAAATGAAATTTCTGGATATATATATTTGTACTTTTTTCTATAAAGTCAGGAGTTGTTCAACGATCCAGTGTCATTCAAATAAGGATGGGTTCCTTTTGAGGATGGCTTCTCTCTATAGAACTATATATAGTTTTATAACAGTATATAGAACACTATATTAAAAATCTATTCAATTAAACTATTGTTTGTCCATTTTATGCTTTTCATTATTGTTCTTTGGTATTTAACACTCAAGTGGTGAAGAACTGCAATTACTGGGTTCATTGCATGGCATCTTGTAGGATATTTGCAAACAAGGTACTATTTTTATATGAGAACATTTTAGGACAGCTAATTACAGTGTTCCAGCACTTTCTGAAAAGTCTGAATGCCACCATCACTACCATCTGAAATAAACTCTAACCCTCTATTTTTATTACACTGCACATTTTTACTTGCACACTTGTAACAAATTTATTTTTTTATTGATATACTTTTTGACTTGTTTTCTTTTAATCGCCATGAATGGTGTATATGACAATGTACCTGGCCAATAAAATGATTTTGATACTTATAACAAAACCTGAAACATATAACATAAGAAGTCAACCAATCACTTTAAGCAGTGCTGAGAGCAGATAGCTTCCACAACTTGAACTCCAAACCACCGTTTTCATAAGGACCAGAGATAGGGACTACGGAATACTCTTGGGCTGAAAAAGTGAAAGTGAACCACTCATTGACCACTGCGCTTGCACACACAGAGGAATTTCACCTCTGCATTTAATCCATCCATGCAGTGAAACACATACACACACACACACACACACACACACACATACATGGGGTAGGTGAGAACACTTGCCCAGAGCAGTGAGCAACACAGCCTATGGTGCCTGAGAAGCAGTTGGGTATTAGATGCTTTGCTTAAGGGCATTTTAGTCATGTCTTGTTGTTTCCGGGAATCAAACCTGACTGGTTCCTTAACCACAAGCCCACAATTGCCCTAAAACAGCTTTCATGTGAGGTTGAAATGAACCTGAGAACTTTCTAAAGAGCCTTTAAAGAATGAGCAAGCTACATCTCATCCCTCATCTCTCATGTCTTCCATACTGTACCATGTCAGGCATCACTGTTATATAATTATATAGTATAATGACCAACAACATCAGATGGGGAATTTTTATTGGCTCATTATAATAAACTTGGTGCACTACATTAAGTATTGAAGCCATTCATTTAGCGCACTAACAGACCTGATAAAATTTTTCCATGAAGAAATCTGTGAATTTAGGACACACAGGATGAAGAAGGGTTCCCCTGACTGAGAGCAATTAACACTGTCAATCACTATGCTGAACAAAAGCACTTATGCTATCACTTGACTTGTCAATTTGTGACGTGCCAATCTCCGAACTTGTTAGTGGTTTCGTTCGTAAAGTGCTAAAAGGCCTCTCGTCTTTTGGCCCCAATATTGACTGGAACAACATTTGGATAAATAGTGTTTAGGGAATTTACTGTTTAGGACTACATTAATCGCTCACGAGGTGGAAAGAAACAGGCGCATCTGGGGAACCTGGCAAAATATATGACTGTCCTGAATGAGTGAAAGGGGAAAAAGAAAATATGATCATTAATTCATTTCGGTGATATCACCTCCCAAGCGTTCTGCATCGCTTTCAGGGACAGGTCCGGAGTTGCCTTTTGTTTTACTCATTTATAAAGTTTTGATGGTGAGAGGGGAAAAAACGTGATTCATTCATCTACCAGCCACTCCATCTACTGGCATTATTTATTAATGCTAAAAGGCTTCATGCTTAAGGCATTAGTAATTATGCTTTCTCTCTCCAGCGCTAGCCGCAGCCCAGTCGGACCTCGCTTTAGCTTTAATTTCCGTTAGTCTACATAAATCCACCAGGTCCACTTCCTCTATGTTTATTAGCACCCTCCATATATTTTATCTCCTCCTGCGTGGATCATTTATTAATGCGATAAGCACCTCGGGTGACGAGCGTGACCGGCCAGGACGCCTTCTGAAACACTTCAGGGGGAGCACAGAGGTGAGGAAGATGACGCTGGTGATGAAGACCAGGGTGTGAAAGCAACCGAAGCAGGACACTGGGGAGAGGGATGCACTTTAGTTGCACTGATCCTGTGTAATGTGTAACGCTAATGACACGCAAATCTAACGGCCACTTACTGCTTTGACAACAGTGCCCCCTTTATATTAATAAATATTCTGAATCATTTATGAACTTTGTTATTAAATTATTCATCATATTATTAATATTGCCACACTAATAGAGAAATTCAACACTCATCGTGGGACTGAAATGAAGAACAAACAGTAGTCCAGTTCTCCAGAGGACATGGATAGGCCTAAAGAAGATGGAGTGATCTACAGCCAAAGATTCACAGACCACACACCAGATACATCAAAAAGCTGGGCTTTATGGATAAGAGTGGATGCAAAAAAAGCCATTATTAAAATTATCATGGAAACGCAACAAGGACATGGATAAAATTCTCTGATTGCTACATCTGATGGATGTCACCAGTGGGGGAGAGTGGGGTAAGATGAGCCATTTTTTACTTATGTCATTTTCAGGATAAGGGAAATGTCAAAAGTGTCAAACGTATTTTCGGGATGTTTCCTATCAATTTAACTTATCCGAATACATTTATGACAAAAATATAGCTTCTTAAAAAACAAGGGTTCCTGTGATCCAAGTCAGTGGGTAATTTGTACCATCTGGGGATAAACTGACCATCTAACTGAATTTGTTTTCTCTTTTAAAAACTAATTTTATAATCAATTTTCCTTCTGCAAATAATATTTCTTACTAGCTACCTCAAACCTCATAAAACCAATTGAATGAAGTTTAAATTTCAGTATCTTTAATTGTTTGCATTTCTGAAACAACACAAAAATTGTAACATTTTTAAAGACATGTTGAATAAAAGTAAGAAAAACAAAAACAAAAAATTAATAAACAAAAGTATCTAAACTAAAAAACATTTTAATCTAAAATATTTGGGAACATGAAAACAAATGTCTAATCAACATTCCACTCATTAAGGTTGCAGTGAAATATGAATTGCTGCTTCAGTTCCTGCAGTTCCTCCAGCCTTTTGAGGTCGAGGTAACTTCTTCAGCACATCGCTCTGTGGGAAGGACCCTTTATCATTCTCCATGAACGTTGAGGTAGGATTCTGATTTCCAGCATGACCTGGGATTCTTCTGAGGAACTTTGCATTTACTTCATTCACTTCATTCACTATGCTCTCAATCAAGCTGATGTAATGGTAGCTGTTGCTTTTGGTAGCAAATTTTGCTATTACAAAGTCACCAACTGACAAATCTGAGATGTCTGATTCACTTCTTCTCATTCTCAGAGGTCTAATTCTCAGATACAACATCAAGTGGGATGGAGGGATCACTAATTTCAGAGCTGCTGTACTTTGTGATTTTCCTCTTGGTTTGTTTCTTCTTTAGCTTTCTTTGCTCTTTGGTGTTACTTTCCTTTTCCCCCTTTTGTTTATTTTTTCTCTTTTCAAATGCCATTTTGATTGCCTGATTTTCAGGTGTATCAGTTAGGATTCTTGTCTTTATGTGCTTTCGATTTGTTTGTAACCTTAACCTGCTGACTTAGGTAGGGGTAGGATTTCTGCAAGAAACACATATCTAGGTTTCCCAGGGTGCCACTCTTTATCATTTGGTGAAACAGAGGAACAGAGGTGATGACTGAATACCAGTTTGTACGTCAGAGATGTAATCTAACTTCTATGCCTTATGGTGGGGTAAGTTGAACCGCTGGCTCAATTCACCCCTCAGCATTTGACTCACTTTACCCCATAGCCACCATTTTGGAAAAAACTAGCTAGCTTACCAATTCAGGCTAATAATTAGCCAAATTATTTCCATGGTTTTATATGTTAGAAAACCACCAACATGCATAATAAATACATATATAAACCTGGATAAATTACCTATGATGTAGATGATTATATCTGATATGCTGAACCTTTACTTTTATAACAGTCTGGCAGAATTGATGGGTGGTTCCAAAATGTATGATCATGAAAAAAAAGTGTATGACTGACAACATACAGGGGGAGGGTCAATTTACCCACTGGCTCAACTTACCCCACTCTCCCCTACACTGAGAAACATGGTGGTGGAAGTATCACACTTTTTAATGAGCCGAAACTGGAAAACTGTTCAAGGTGTTTAAGATGGAAAGCTTTAGAAGAAAACTGGTTGCATTCTCCAAGAGACTTTAGGTGCAGAGATCCATGTTGTAACTGGACAACACCAAACATAAGTATACAAACTGTGCTGAGGTGGTTTGAAGTCTATTCCAACAATTACATCCTGATACAGGTTCACTAGATCACAGACTATGAATACTAAGTCTAAAAACTGTTGGGAGGAAGAAAAGGAAAATGGCACAAAAGAAACAAAAAAATTGTAGGTCTTTAGACCTGGTTTGAAGAATGCCAATGACTCATTTTAATGGACAGCCAAGCAGAACCTAGGAGTCTCCTTCCAGTCTAACATAGCTTCATTAAGAACAACACACAAAAATATCCAATCCAAGTGTACAAAGCTAATATGAGGATATCCCGGAAGTTCCTACAAGGTTTTGCAACCTTGAATAACAGTTGTGCCAAAATTGCTAATCTAATATATGCCTAAATGTTAGACATATATGAAATGGTATATACTGATCTACACATGCTATACCTGAGGTACCAGTGATCCCGATTCCTTTTCTTTTGTTCTTTGGACCTGCCTGAGCCTCATTAACTGAACATCGTTCACACTGCTGAGAATGAACTCACATGGACAGTCTTAAAATCACCATGATGGACAACCATGAACTTTGCTTTGGACTGCACGTGATATCAACAGTCATCAGAGGAAAACTAGGACTGAACAATATCAAAGTCTATTAGTAAACAGTTGATAAATTTCAACAAAATCACACTTCATGTTAAACCTATAAACAACTTTCCTGGCTACTTTTTCAATATGACACACAGTTATTGACGGGATTATTTATAATTGAAACATCTGTGTCGCTCAAATGAGGATGGGTTCCCTTTTAAGTCTGGTTCCTCTCAAGGTTTCCTCCTCTTGTCATCTCAGGGATTTCTTTTTTGTGACCATCATCACCGGTTTCTAATCAAGGTAATTTATCTAAATGTAAAATGCAGATTAAAAATATCCAGATATTGTAGAGAATTTAAGGCAAACTTCCAATTAATTCAATTTCAGTCCAGCTAGAAATTGTGGAAATATTGTGGAAGAGGTTTGAAGGCTCTGTATGTATCTGCTCTCTTTATTTCTCCACTCTGTCCATCTCTGTGTCTCTACATCAGTAATTAGTTCTGAGTGAATATCCAACATTGTGGGATGTCTCTTTTGCATGAAGGGTTATCAGAACAGAAAAGGAGTCCTGAGGATCGTTAAAACTTTGGAAGATCTGTGCTTTCCTTTGATTTCTCAATTCAGGCTTTGAAATGCACAACTGAGAAGAAGCATAGTAGCTTCGCTGGCTCGGCGTATCTGTTTCTGTGTCTGGATCGGTAACCAAACCTGACATCAAAAACCGCCATTTGGAGCTGCGTATTACTTATTTATGGATTTCAATTTTGAAATATCTAGACAGAGAAGTAAAGAGAGAGAGAGAGAGAGAGAGAGAAGCATTTCATCCTTTGCATTAGAAATGTTCATTGATTTTAGAGGTTATGGAAAAATTAAGAGAAGAAAGCAGACCAAAGTGTGTGTATGAGAGTAGAGGAAAGCGGGAAAGAGAAACGCAGAGGCCTCTCATGGGTAGCAGAACTGATCATATATGAATGAGGACTCGTCCCGTTCCCACGGAGCCAGGTTAATAGGTACAGCTCGTCTCATCGCTCAGAAAGGGCCTGAACGCGGCTTCACATATAATTCAGCTGCTAATTACCAGGACCAAGATTGCAATTTCTCCCTCTGACAGATACTGTCAAATATTCTGCAAAGGCAAATCAATATTTTATCATCTTTTCACATTACTCTGAGTCGGGTCAACATCACAGAGGCAAGGATTGGGTAAAAGTTTAGTGTGTGAGCGTGTGTGTGTGTGTGTGTGTGTGTGTGTGTGTGCGTGATGGATGTTGGGAAGGTCCTGATTCTAGAATTTAGAGCCATTGAAACAGTCACTCACACATTCACACAGTAACACTTTCTTGGTTGTTGTTAACATTTAGCTTTTTAGCAGTTTATTGTAGTTAGTGCTGAATATTGAATATGTTAATTTGCTTGGTTATTTTTTTAGTTTCACTAAATTACTTAGCTAAGTAAGCCTGCAAAATATGATACTAAGTAGCACTTTATACAGTTGCTAACTTGCTAACTTTCTCATTTTTAGTTTTTTTTTTTTGGTGGTGGTGGTGGTGGTGAAGGGATGGTACTAATTGTGGGATGGTACTGATTGTGGAATTCACACACACACACACACACACACACACACACACACACACACACATACTAGCATTAGCTTCAGCATTAGGCCTTAGTCTACAGAATCCTCAGTCTAAGGCCACATGATTAATTTAGTCATTGTAATTCCTTACAACATACACACACACACACTTGCATTTTACATAGATTTTTAATTAATAATTTACTTTTGTTTTTTGGCATGGTGGCACTACAGGTAGTGTGTGTGTCACACCGCTTCAGGGTTGTGGGTTCAAGCCCTGCTCAGGTCTATGTCTGTGAGGAGTTTGTTGTTTTCTCGCCATGTCTGCATGGGTTTTCACTGGGTGCTCTGGTTTCCTCCAACCTTCAGGAAAACACACATGGTAGGTTAACTGGATACGGTAAACTGCCCATAGGTGTGAGTGTGTAAGTGAATGGGTATCCGTTTGTATGTGGTATTTTGTGATGGACAAAACCAGACAAACTGCGACCATGATGGACTTAGCAGATAATTACTGACTGATTGACTGACTGACTTTTTTGTTTTTGAGTTTGAAATGTGAGTAGTAATTTGAGTTGTACTGTTAAAGTGAGTGTGTTGGTCACTTTGAAAAAGTGAGAACATACTTTACATGTTCCAGTGAAGAATGAGGATCACTTCCTGTTGAGCATGTGACCTGTGGAATATTCCAAATAATTCAATAGGAGGAATGTTCTCATGTACTGTTTAAAGTGTGAAAAGGATACAAATATGAATCTAGATGTACTTACACTATAATGGATAAGTGATGATTAATGGAGTCTTATATTAATTGTTTTACTTTACTGTAGCTACAGTGGGATAGGATTTATATACAGATTTATTTACCTGAAATATGAATATTGTTTACTTTTGAAGGATAGTAACCTTTACTTACATACATCTTGAAATCACAAATAATTAACTACAAGACTGTTTGGTGTGTGATTTCATTTTATTTCCCCCTCATCAAGTTTGTCACCAATGACAGTCAGTACCCATCGCTAACAAGATCAATGCATGGAATCAATAAACAAGGTGAAGTAATCAGTCGTAGCTGATAAGAAAGTAGGACAGTTATTTCTTACTTGTGGGACTGTGTAAGGATTTCTACATTTTCCGTGTGCTGTTTTTGGCAATGTTATCTTAACGTTGACTAAATGCTGTTTAAATGGTATTTAAACGTTATCTTGCTTCAGTCTTTGTTATCTTTTGAAAGAACTTTACAGCACTCACTTCTGTTTCTTCTTCTTACTCACAGTTGTTTTAACTAATATGGTCATATGTAATTGTAGCTTCAACTGTATCATTTTAATCTGTAAAACATGTGCTAACATTGGATTTTAAATTGGTCCCCAAATCACAAACATAACAACTATCTAGAGCTAGCTAGCTCAAAATCAAATGTCAAGTAACTAAATGTTATACTAGCCAACCTAATGCTTTAGCACTAGTACCAAGTTAACATTTAGCTTTTTAGCAATTTATTGTAGTAAGTGCTAAATATTTAATATGTTTATTACAATTTGGTTGGTTAATTTTTTGTTTGTTTCATCTTTAATTATACTTGTATTTGGCTTAAATTAATATTACTTAGCTAGCTCAGGAAGTCTGCAAACTGTAATACTAACTAGCACTGTAAACAGTTTCTAATTTTCTCGAAAGATTTTTAGGCTTTTAGAGAAAAGGAATGCACTTTGTAGTTTGTAGTCGTATGTATTAAAAATCATTTATCTAGAATCATATTACAGTTATTACTATACCAATGACACTGTATAGACCTGGTGAAAGAGAGAAGGATGAAACCATCACACTTGTCCATGTTTCAAGTGCATAAATTCCTTAATTCTAATCTTTGTCAAGCTTAAGTGTGTGTGTGTATATCTGTCTGCGCGAATGTATGTGTGTGTATGTGTGTGTTTGCTCTAGACTTGCATGTCTTCTCCATTTCCCTGACTGCTTTGGCACACACATTTACAGATATCAGCTTGGGGGAAAGCACAGGGTCTCAGGGAACACTGCAGGAATGTGATAAGACCCAAGTTTAAAAAAAGTGAAGGACACACAAGCTCTGTGAATGGATAAATTATTACCCTGGCTAACACACACCCCAGTGCTGTGCCAAGAGAAAGAGCAGAATGGGAGCTTTGTGTGCTTAAAAGTGTCAAACACTGATGCGAATCAGCGCAAAGTCACATCCCAAAGCAAATATTTATTCAGCAAGGACACTTACAGATGAAGGACACATCTCATGAAATTAGCACAGACTTGGATGATAATCGTTTTTGACATGAATGTGTTAAAATTTATATATATATATTTGCAGAATAGCATTTACAACAACAACAACAAAATTTCATTGCTTTACATTGGACACTGGGTTTACATTGGACACTTTTTTACAGGAAGTAATGTTATGAATAAATGAACACATTATACACCATATGAATAAATAAAGAAAGTCTCTAATGATCTGTAAAAAAAATCCAGCATTTGTCTTTTATTCTTTTCTTTTATAACTTTTATCTTCGATTTATAAAGACGTTAATGTTTTCATTCTTGCTACATATTTAACATTTAACATTTTGCAAATAAAATGAATTAATATGAATTTTAAAGCATTCACATAAACTCAATGAATTATTTATTTTTTTGGCCTCTTATGAATGGTGTTGCGAAAAATGGTTGACATATTTTTCTTCTTAAAATTTTTAATGATGTCTCGTTAATTACGAACCCAAATTCAAATAGAAGGACCAGAGCACACCGTGGCAACCTCAACGTTTCTTTCTTCACTTGTTGTCATGACAGCAGGGGTGAAAGTTCACTCCCATTTTGTCATGGGTGTCAGACAGCAAGGGTCACATGCTGGGTAATGGCCATCTCATGCACATCCCCTGTTTTTCTCTCTCCCTTTGTTGCTTCATCAGTACAGACTGTAAGCAGTCATGTAGGTAGCAACATAGTGAATGTGTGTTTGAATATGATGGCGTGTCAGTGATGTAACATGGAACAAAAATGGCCAGGTTCTAATGATACAGCAAAATAGAAATAAAAAAGTGAAATGGCAATGTGCGAATGGAAAACAGTAGCTACGTATGCAGTAGGTTTTCAATATGCTGTAAAAAAAACTGACATTATTTGCCTAGAATTTGCTATTCAATTTCTGCTTTCACTGAACAAAGAACACATACCACTGAGGCTTTTGACATTTTGCTGGAAGTAGTGATGCTGTAGTCATAAGTCGCAACATATTATAAAAAGCTAGTCACTGTTTTTAGCTCAAAGTCTGGTAATAAATGATATATGACTGTTGTTCTATAGCATATCATGATAGATAAGTGGAAATGAATTAAAAACCACAACACATATCATTACACATTGTAATTATCCAAAGACCTAATTAGCATTACACAAACAGAATCATGTTAAAAAGATTTGCATGTTAAAAAGACCCAAGGTGCATTTGTACACTTGAGGGGGGAGGGGTCAAGTTTTCTTTCAGGGTGTAAAGGGAAACCAGTACAGCGTGCTTCAGTGAACCGAAGTCTTACAATCCTTGACGTGTCTTGCTTGCTTACTGTAATGTCTGGCACATAACACACAACCTGTATTCAGGTATCATAAACAATATATTATAAAGTAAGGTTACCAGCTAGTCAATCCCACAAAAACACACACACTACTAAATGCTACCTGTCATCCGCTTTCTTGTTCTGAAATTTACATTTATATACTACAGGATCTCTACCACAGGAACCATGCCTTTAATGAATTCAGAATAAACAGGAAATAACAATGTCACTGAAAGTCACTGTAGCTTCAAAGTAGCCTAATGAAAAAGATTATATGAAATTAGTCTTACCTGTTCTGTTCCACCTTAAAAAGCCAAAGATGTTAAGTTCAAAGTGCCTAAAAAGCACATCTTTAGCCTGTGTTGACACAAAAGCATTTAAGGTGGAATGGTAAATTCTAACAATCTACTCTAATATCTTCATGTGAGTGATTTTCTGAAGGAAATAAAGTGTATTTCAGAAAGCTAGATAGCAGCTACTTACACACAGAGCTTTGGCCAGTGCAACTTGTGCACCTTAGTGAAGACACAAGCCACATGTCCGATAATTAGTGTGAGACGGGCAGACAAGAGGAATAATTACAAACAAGGAATGGTATGATCCACTTTACGGGTGTGTAAAAACGTATTACAAGATTCTTTCATGCATGGATCCTATACATTTATTGTGATATTTATCATTATAGGTTAGAAGTATATATATAAATGTTTTGGAAACACTCCCAACACACATACCCCCCACCCACACACACATAGCTTTTACCCCTTTTGGGGTGGTTGAAGTCTCAATCAGAGGGGGTCAGTCCCCCCAACCCCGCACCCCTTCCATTTAAATCGCACCCTGCTTGGACCCCAAAAGTCTCTCTTCAGAGCAATAGGTCTGCCTGTAAAAGATCTGGCCTGCTGATTTGTGATCTATAGACAGTTAAAGGGGAACAACATTGACTGGAGGCACCATCTGAATATATTAAGAGCTGGGATTGATATTGTGAACCTGAACACAGTTGTCTAACATTGGAGCAGCTAGTGGGTTGGCGATAAAGCGATAAAATTATGTATTCAAGACTGGCTTTTGCTCGTTCTTAGGTTTAATTGCATGGAACCATTTGGGAGGCTGAGCCAACAGTCAAAGCTGCAACTATAGCACTTCAGGGAATCTTCTCTTCTCTTTCCATCCAGTACCAACAGCCCATAAAGATACTGATTACATTTTTTTTCTGAGATGAAGTAAAATGTGCAGTCGATGTGATATAATTTCTCCTGGTTTTGATGAGGGACACTTTCTGGAAGAGTGGTACTCATTCATTTGGTTTGATAATTTGGGCTTCAGGAGGTGGAAAGAGAGAAATAGGAGTAAAATTTGTACACAGTTCAACCTTGTGAGGAACCATACTCAATAGAAAACCATCCTCATCTGAGTAACACCAGATAGTGTAATTATGAACAGTGGATTCATTGATTCATGAGTGGATAAATGGATTGATGGATAGATGGATGAAATTGGCACAGCTACACGTTTTGATACCTTGCCATATAGGCGTCATGAACAATAAACAAATTAGAACTCATTTTGTAACCAGTGCATGTTTGTTAGCATATCTGTGTTATAGGTCACATCTAAAGCTAACTCTATACAGTCCTCTTAAAAAACATGTTATAGATATGTGTTGGCACTTGATGGTAAAAGTTCGGAATTTAATATAGTTTGATTTGTACCCCTCAAATGTCCTGTGCAGAAAGGGTACATTACAACTATCCTGAGGACCTCTGTATATGGTTAGTGGTGTAATTCAAACTCTTGTGGTTTAATGGTGAATTGTGGTGATGCAGTGGATTTATGGATAGTGGATAGTGGATTTATGGGACATATATACTGCCAATGGGGGCAGCACGGTGGTCCTGCAGGTTGTGTGTGTTCTGCACAGCTCTGGAGATCTGGGGTTGTGGGTTCGATCCTTGCTCTGGTCTCGGTGAGGGGTTTGGTGTGTTGTCAATGTGGATTTTCGACAGATTCCTCCCACCTGTGAAAAACTGGCGCCCTGTCCAGGGGGTATTCCTGCCTTGCACACAAAGATTTGGACAGGCTCCGGACTACAATAGATGGCTTTTCTTTTAGAAACTGTTTAAAGTAAAACCCTTTTGAGAAGCTCCACACCCTTTACAATCCAAAGAACCCCTTAAGAACCTCAATCCATATCTCTATCACTAATGTTGTAAATGATGACTTTCAGAATATTAAACTCTGATGGTGAATCTATGTGTCTCTTCTGTTTGTCCTCTGGGAAAATTGTAAAAAAAATTATGTAGAAACCTACAACAGAGAATTTGCTTTTTAGAAAGACTTCTAAGTAGAAACCTATAGGGATCCTTATTTACCAAACAGCTACTAAGGAAAAAAATGGAAACTGGTCACATCTATATCAGAAAAAGCACTGGTGGATGTTTTTTGGTTGTCATTTTTGAGAGCCTTATCTCTGATCTAGAGTTCTATGGAAAACCTATGACACAATGTTGCTCTTTTAGACAAGTAAGGACTCTTTCAAAGTAGAATACCATCCAAAGAACTTTCAATGAACCTGTAGTTTTCTGTAGTTGTGTATGTATATGTGGGTGTGATGTGAATGATGAGAATATTAGGGTACAACAAAGAACGGTGGTGTATTCATGGAGGATATAGATTTTTTAATGGTTTTATCCACCAGCCTTAAGGATTCTTCAGTTTGTCCCCCGGGAAGACCTTTAAAGGTTTTATTTGGAAGTTAACAATAGAGGATTTCCCTTTCTGAGAGGATTCCAAGCAGAACCCCTCAGGAAGCTCCAAATTCGTAATTATCCAAACAACCCCTAAAGGAAAAAATGGAAAGTCATTGTGTCTTTACTGGGAAAAAGCACTGTTATAGGTTCTTTGGTTCGTTATTTTAGGGCAGGCTTCTCTCTGTTACAGGGTCCTATGTTGAAGCTATAGCAGTGTGTGTCTCTTAGAATAAGGGCTACAAATAGAATCGATTTAAAACCTAAAACCCTTGACTATCCAAAGAACCCCTGAGAAATGTATTTTGATAATTGATTGAGAATTTTGGTGTTTATATTGAGAATACAGCTGTTTTTAAATCAAGCACCCTCTGAAGTTCTTCAGTTTGCCCATGGTTGGTGGCAATGGTAGTGATTGTATTAGAAATAACATTCCAGATTTAGTTCTCCTTTGCTGCTCTCTTCTGGGAAGGCTTTTTACTATATTTTTGGGCATGGCTGTGGTGATTCAGCTTCAAGAGCTGAGATCAGGCACTGATGTTGTATAAATGGTGTTTCAGCTCATCAATAGTGTTCAGTGGGACTGAGGTGCAGGACACTCTAATTTTTCTACTACAACCTTAACACACCATGTCTTTATGGAGTTCTCTTTGTATACAGTGACACCATCATGCTGGAAGAGCTTTAAGCTTTAATGATGGAAGAGCCCCTTAGTTTAAATCCAGTGAAAAGAAATAGTCATTCTACAGCATATTCAGCATTTATACAGTCATTCTATAAAATTGTGTGGTTCTAAATTTGCAACAGTGGAGATGAGCCACATATGGATATGAAGGTCAAAAGTGCACATCCTTTTTGTTAGATTGCAAATGCAAAAAAGTATCAAAATTCCAAATAAAATCCTTTTAAACACTAACAACCCACAACTTTTAAACATTAAGAACCCCTGAGGAACCCCTTTGTGTAGATGTGCATGTTGTTGAATGACGTGAATTCGACCGTGGCTGGTTACTTGTTTGATGCTGAAAGTTGGTGTTATAAATTCTTCCCTCAACATTTTTCAAAAATATTGAAGTTTACACAATCCAAGATAATAATTATCCACCTTTATCCCCTGGCAACACAGCATTCAGACTCACCATACCATTGTCCAACCATCAATCCATTTCGCCAAAGCTCTGACACTGACAAGAGCACAATGCAAAGCTGTCTGCATGCTGAGATATATGATGCTGTAGCTTCATCTCTCTCACTCTCTGCAGAACTCTCCTAATGAATGTGTGTGTGTGTGTGTGTGTGTGTGTGTGTGTGTGTGTGTGTGTGTGTGCGTGATTGATACTGGTCAGCTTCACCGTGCGGAAATTGATCCAATGCAGCTCCAATCAGGCCAAGGCTCCCTGGTCCACCCATTGCCTAGCAACCACAGCTCTTTTCATCCAGCATGAACAACCTGTACCACCCCCCACACCCCCTCCACCAACACACACACACACACACACAGATATGTAGCTCTCTAAGCCACTGACCTTTAGGCCATACATCAAAAACCCCAGGACCATGTCCTCTCCTAACGCTGCTATTCATCTTACCCAGATCCCGTCAAAATGGCCACCGTTTAGCCTGAACATGACTCAGACTCAAGGCCTCATCCTGTGCTGCAATGCTCCCATAGCTCATACCATATTTACCCCCTCCTTCTCTCTTTGGTCAGAGAAGATTGATGCTCACTTTTTTTCCAGCTACATCCTGTCACCAATGTGTTTCCACAATTACAATGAACTTGCAAAGGTCAAAGGGGCTGGAAAGGCATGAAATAAACACAAAACTAACATTGCTTTACACATACTTTTAAATGTGCATACTCACATAACACTCACATCTGCACACACACACAGATTATATATATATATATACATATTAGGGCTGTCGAAGATAACGCGATAATAACGCATTAACGCGATTTCAAATTACCGCGATTAAAAAAATAGTGCGGTTAATGCAAATTCTAATTTGGCCCTGCGATTCACCCGTAGTTCATGTTGAGGCGTGTCGCGCGCTACTTCAGTAAAAGTAAGGCTGCGTCCGAAATCGCATTTTTCCGTACTGAACAGTTCGTGAACAGACTAGTGTGTCCGAATGTGCAGTATGCATCAAGCAGTACGCAAAAAGTTCCCGGATGACTTACTGTTCCGGGTTTGAGTGATGGCGAAAGATCTGTTAAACGGGAAGTTTTCATTTTAATAGTTTCATTTCTATTATGAAGAGTATGATTGAGTTGGTTTTGTTCTGCATTTTGCAGTTCTAAAATACTTTTGTAAAGTGAGATTTCAGTATGC
>JAOVVF010000019.1:7093944-7104803 GCA_028565595.1 Duopalatinus emarginatus
CCGATCTTAATTCCATAATAATAATAATAACAACAACAACAATAATAATAATAATAATTATTATTATTATTATTATTATTATTATTATTATTATTATTATTATTATTGCAGTAGGCTATGATCGTGTCATTATTTTTACAGAAATCTCTGAATACATTTATTGGTCGATAATTATGATCAATATTGACTGACAAGAAAAAACAGCGTTTCAAAATGTTTAGTAATTTGATAGATCAGCTCACTTCATTGGGATGCTTGGAGAATTATGTTTAGCTCCATTCTGCTTTAATATTTTTTTTACTTGCTTGCGATTGTGTTTGTGAATTGATTTTTAATTCGTGCGTTTACTGAAGTTTTCTGCATTTGGCCTTTTCTAACTTTAACAAGGGACTCGAGATTTTAGTGCAAACTCTAAAACACACACCCACACACACACACACACACACACACCCACACACACACACACACACACACACACACACACACACACACACACACAACAGTGTCATGTCTTTTTATTGTTCGTGTTTATTGCTTTGCTAAATCAGATGAAATAATAAACCGAATCTGGAATGTTGACTCTTCATATGTTCACACAGTGTGTGTGTGTTTCAGACTGTGTATAACAAGGTGTGCATTGTGTAGCATTTTAAAGGAGGCTTTGGAGAGGTTTGTAGTGCTGTTAATTGTGTGCACTGATGTAGACAAGGGGCAAATCTCTCTCTCTCTCTCTCTCTCTCTCTCTCTCTCTCTCGCTCGCTCGCTCCCCTTTACACCAAGGTTGTTGCCCCCTCTAGCGATGGACACACCACAACCTCAACATTTTCTATTCCTTTGTTAAATTGAAGAAAACATTGGAATGTACAAATGAAAATAATAACTCTGGATTTCTTGTGGGGTTTTTTTTGGCGCAGAATATTTTTACTGATTATTTCAGCTGATTATTCGTGTTTTATTTTCGGTCATAATTTCCCTCAGTTGTAAGGCTGATTGTTTATATTATGGATTGTTTTCATTGCAGTGATCCTGAATAGGTGTGTTGCTGATCGATAGCATTTGTATTTGGATTTATTCACTTTTGTGTGTTGGTGCAAGAAAACGCTGGATGCATTTCGCTTCACTTGTGTATAAGTGCATAATCACTCCAGTTATCAGTTCAAATGTGATGTTAAATGTAAAGAGCTTATTCAGGCAGTTTTGCCGAATATAAAACAGAGAGAAAAACGACATACCAAAACACGTAGACGTTTACCCGCGCGAATAAGCTATAACTTAAATCGATTATTCGAATAGATAATAAAGTGGTGCATAATGTAGTGACGGACATAAGATGCAATGGACACACAGATGTTACTACTAATAATAATAATAACAACAACAACAATCGATTAAACACGTCGGTGTTTATTTCTTTGTGAGATTTGGAGATGCATTTTGTAATCTTGATCTTGCAGATGGCAGTGGAGTCTGGTGCTTTCTTTCTTTCCTTTTTTCGGGGTTGTGGGGTTAGGAGGGGGGTTGGAGGTATTATGTGATGGGCGAAAAGCAGGCAGGGGGAATTGAAAAGAAGGAGCAGAAGCTGCTGCGGCCCGATGAATTATTGATAGAGCTCTCCGCGTGACCCCGCACAAAAAACACACGTTCTTGAGGTTTTTAACCGGGCAAAATGTGCACAACGTGAACCCTCTGCGCTTTCTGGTCATTGCACTACTTTAGAGGTCTGTTTAGTAATATGCAATTATATTCAATTCAAAAAAGGCAAAAATAGTGTTTTTGAAAGCTCAACGCAAAACAAAAAACAAACAAAAAGAAACCACGTTTATCTAACACCAAATGTTCAATTAGCACTTTAAATGAGTCCATTAAAAAAGTTAAAGTAATTAAAAGAGCCTCGTAAGCAATAAATGCCTGAGTAAAATGGGTTAAATAAACACACACACACAGGAAAATCCAGTACCACAAACAATGATTAGCTCACGTACCTACCTGCTAAATATCTATTTTTAAAAATGTAAATAATAAAATCACATTTCATCTAGCTATATATGAATGCAGTGTTTATATTATAGACTAGGGTGTTGCCACAAAGTATACTGAGATGTAAAACTGAGATAAAATGAACATTGCTTCTGTCAAATTGCTTGAAGTAGTTAGCATGGATACTGGTCAGATTATGCTATTGTAATAATCAATAATAAGTATGGTATAATTGTTACGCTTTTACGTTTATATATAATTCGAGAAACCATGTTCAACCTAAAGGCATTTGTAATTGTTTGTATTATGCAGTGCAAACCTTTTTGTGGCTCTATATTGTAAGATGAATTAAGGTAGAATTGGCTACAGCTTTACACTCATGCACTTCTAAAAGATACACACTAAAGGTACAGAATGTGTGAGAAGACCACTCTAACTGAGTGATAAAGAATAGTAATGTGTAGTACGTTTTTCGCTGAGCATGCATCTAGTTGAAGTGATATTCAGCTAGGAGTTAGATATTTCATAAATTGTATGTGATTAATACATTACATATTCTTAGCAACCTAAGTGTGATTTTAAAACATAAAATATGTTACAATGTTACAAACTAATCCTAATTCTCAGGCACTGAAACCTAACAGAATAAAAAAAACACTTCCGGGTTTATTGTTATCATTCCTGTGTCAGCTTTCAATCTTGGCTAGTTACAACATGGTTTTTTCAAACAAATCTGATGTAGTTGAACGCCTGAGGATCGATGAGGGGTAATCTCCTAAAGATTAAAAGGGCATTAATGTTGGCAACAATAACATAAATGTGTGGACTGCATTGATCTGGAACCGGATCCTGGGCTTCTTCCGGTAAAGCTGACGGATGGGAGTTTTTCAGCTCCATCTGACTGCAGGAAGAAAATCCCCTCATTGTAGAGGTTTACTGTCATGTATATGCTTTGGTTGTTATTATGATTGTTTCATAAATTTCTCCAAGGTCAGGGGTACTTAGATTCTTCTAGAAGAAAAAAACAGCTCCAGAGACATGTGATAAAAATAAATAATAATCCAAGACCAAATACATCTAAGGTTAAACAGTTACTAAAAATCTGTAACCTTGGCCACCCTCACATGCTCTATGTAGGATGTTGAAACTACAAATTCATCATATGCTGAACAAAACAGAATACATGTGTCTCTAGAAGAAATGGGATATGGGGAGGTGTGGTTTAATCATTCATTGTTTATAATTGCACAATGAAGCATTCAGACAATAGCAATAGCAGGAAATAGAATAAGCTGTAAGAACGTCTCTTGTGACCTTCACACATATGCTGTCCTCTTGACTCTCATTCCAATCTGAAGGATCTAAGAAGATCTGTTCTCTGTTAATGACTATAATGGATTTTTCAGAGCCTTTTAGTGATGATTTTTGAAATAGCACATGGGGACTGATGCTCCAAAACAAAATAAATCGTGATTTCAAAAATAGAATTGAAACAGCAGTTGTGTGATATAAGAAATCTGAGAAATCCAGCATAACACTTAACACCAGCTATGTATGAATAATACAGATGGTATTTTGGGCAAAGTTACATTATTTAAAACACACAGTGTATATACATATTAATGATACTGAACACATAAAAAAGTTGAATTGTTAGTAGTACATTAAAATGTACCCATATGCAGTCTTCAGAATACATTTTATCTAGATAAAAAGGTAAAAAAAATAATGCATGCTTTAATTTGTTAAATTAAGGATAAAGGCACAGTTTAAATGTCAGCCTGCAGAAAGTAATAGATTTAATTTTAATTAAATTGAATTAAAGGAAAATATCATTGGAATACCTCCATACCTTGTAATAGGGATGGGGTTTTATGATGAAAGCATGGATAATGAAAATAGACTTCAATAGACTTTAAAAATGAAGAACATTAGACTGCTATATTGAACAGACTTCAATTAGAAAAGGTTTATACAAGTTAAAAAAAAAGCATAGCCTGAACATCAAACTCGATTCAGTTAACAAATCAAGAATGAAAGTATAGTATAAAATAATGAAATGTTATTTTTAATATATGTAGGTTAATAACATTAAAGATAAAGTAAGTAGCCAATTTAAGTAAAACTAGCTAAAACTGGTCAATAAGTTGCGATAGATTTAGGTTACAATAAGATCCATTGCATAATTAATAATAAACCTCAAGCCTAATAATTGGTTCAAATAGAATGATTATAAGCAAATGTGTGATGTCTTCTATTCTGACTTTTAAAAAATGTTTAACCCCTTCAACCCTACACCCAAATAAAACTGAAAATAAGTCTGGAAAATCTGCCATCCTTTGGAGTTTGAGGAGTTAATGCAATTATTCATGTTTAAAATAAGACAAAGCACAAACTCAATGTTCTCACATTTTTTCCATTTATCTCTTGAATCTGGTCAAACAGTGCTGTTCTGAATCATCTTGTGATAGTGCAGTATTTGTCCACACATGCTGGACAGGAGCAAAGGGCAAAGTTTTGGTCTGTCAGCTAATTTAAAAAAAGAAAAAAAAAACTACTTTGTTGCTGTCAGCAAACAGACTTGAGGTCTCGATCCAAAACATGACTTTATCAGAGGAGACGTGCTGAGAGACTTGCACCTTTCTCTCTCTTACATCAGTCTCACATCAGGCCAGCCTTTTCTCGGGCTTTAGCACTCTCCAGCTAATAACACTGTGTCTGAGTGCCGTCGCTCTTTAGCCATTGTCTCACTTTACTCATGCTCATGCTGGTCTTTATGGGTCTGAATGGACGATGGAATATCAGATTTAAAATATAATATTGATGAAAATACAGACATATTATTAGTGCTCGGATGAAGTGGACTGCCCAGGGGTCAGAGGTCATTACACCCATATATATATGTAGCATTGTGAATGCACAAAGCCTAGAAAAGATAGTTAGTTGTGTATATCTGTAAAAGCTGTAAGACATGAGAGTAGGACTGTGTCATTAAGTTCAGTTTAATCAGGATGAAGATTTTAGATCAATTTAAAATAATATATATTTGCCAATTAAAGCATTGATCCAGTCTTAGGTACAGACACACGGAATGCCTGAAATAAGTCGTTAAAAAAAACAAAAATCATTCTGTCTACTTGCATAGGTTATTAGTGCCTTTTTTTTTGCTTGTCCATTTTGTATTTAATTTATTTAGCTATCTAACTGTGTCTTCCTTGGAGTCTGTTATGTAATATTTATTATTACATGATATGACTATGAAATATTAATATTATGATGAATTATGTCATAAAACACATAACGGATATTCTCATGTTATTTCAAGACATTGTTTAGATCTCTGGTACTTTTGTAAGAATTATAAACTAAACGTTTATTGTAAAATTAATTTACAAACGTGTTTGATGTTTTTTTTTATTAGTGTGTAAATTTAATACAATTGTTTTGCTCCTAGGTGGCCTGAATAATTGTGACCGGCCTATATATGTGATTTTGATATTGATTTAAACAATAATGTTATGTGAGAGTTTTATTGCTTCTAAATGTGGAATCACTTTAGACTCAATAAAAGTTAAAGTCAGTTAATTGACATATTAGAAATGCAGTCAGTCTTTGATTATCACTACAGTGGCAAAGCGTTCCCAGACATAAATGAATAAATAACGGTAATAACTTGTATTAGAGCCAGTCAAGAGCTTTTTATAAAGACAGGAAAAATTAAATGTCTCTGTACAGAAATATACAAAAATAATATCTGCAGTCTTATAATCAAAAAAGCATGAGACCAGGTTAGTTTTCCTCATATGAGCCTGAAGTGCAAATAAGTATTACTCATTTATTTAACTTTAACTAGCTAGTAAGTTTATGAAGTTACAGAAGTTAAGTTTTTTTTCCCCCTGAGCATTTCTCTGAAACCATGTGACATAATATAATGGACAAAAATGTTGTGGTACAGTAGAAAAAAAAGATCTGATTATCTAATCGACTAGAGATAATAAAATGCTGAAAAAAAGTGCTTGAGTTTCACATGATCTTTGGAAATAGATCGAACCCCCCTTTTGGTTTTGTGTTTGTTGCGACAAACCTGATTAGATCTCCTGTTTTTAAACAGCTTATTTTGCTACTTTTACACAAGATTGAATCACCATCTGTGTTATTACATCATATGGAAGATGCTGTGATTGGATGGTGATAACTCAGTCCCCAAACAAACCTTTGAACTGCTGACATTATCACATGTCCGAGTGTGTGTGTGTATATGTGTGTGCGATCCCTTAGGATAGACCTTCAGACTTCCCGTTATCCGTGTGATTAGTGAGAAATGTGTGAGCGATAGACACTTCGCTCTCCTCCTCCTCTGGAAGCTCGGAGAGATCAGGTGATGTTTCATTCTGCTGCCAAAGCACATGCGGGATTAGACACCGGTGGCTAAAGAAAGCTGATACCCCAACAAGCTCTGACTCTTATGATGAATACAGAATTCTGCATGCTGATTGGTCAGGAGGTGTTGATTCATTTTGTAGTACTTATTATCATTAACATTCAATAGATCAAACAACAAACTTTGTGTTTTTTATTTCTTGGTAACATGACAAGGTGCATTATTTTGTATTATTTATTTTATGAGAGAGAAAAATATTTAATATTTAATTTGCAAGATTAATGGAAGGAGTCTACAGTGTCAGGGATTTGGAGAGAGAGAGCGAGACAGAGAAAGAGAGAGAGAGAGAGAGAGAGAGAGTGAGGCTTGCGAAGTAAAAAAAAAGTAACTATATACTATAACTATATACTATATTAAATGTAACTATATACAAATAAAAATGATCAAATCGTTGTAGTACTAGAGGTTAAATTGCGATTAATATGACAGCAGTAATTCTGCTTTGTCCATCATTGATTATTTTTCTACAGCAACACAACACACTTTTTTTTATTCCTCTACATCACCAGCGCGTCTCTTTTGTCTGCTCGTATTCTTTCCTCACTCCTCGTGTCTTCTGCCTTTCGTTCTTCTTTCTCAGCATCGTCTCAAGTGCCTGGCCTGCACATTAAGAACATCCGCATATGCACAGTATGACACAGCTAAGTGCAAGGCTGTAACATAATGCATTTACCAAGTCCTTTTTACTCGCTTACACACTCATACACACTCACACTGCTCCCTCAGAGTGCTCGTCCCAATCACATGGTGGTGATGTGATACTGCGTGCCGAACCCAGATGCCTTTATGATGTAGAGTCAGATAGTAAAAACCCCTCCTGTGTGTGTAGGTGTGTGTGCTCATCTAAGAGTCTACACTGTTCTGTATTCTGGCAGTAAAAGTGTGTGTGTGTGTGTGTGTGTGTTTGCATGCCTCTGGACTATTATGTGGAGGTTTCACTCATCAAGGAAACATCATTGCTGATCATGTTTTGTGGTGAAGTATTGATCCGGGGCACCGGGCACCCCCCTCCTGTTCCTCCTATTTCTTCTATTCTTTCAAAACCTCCAATCTCACCCAACAACGATCACTTCTTTCTACACAAAGCCTTTCTTTCTCACTCCTGTCCTGTGCTAATGAGCATTATATCACTTATATCACTTATATCAAATGTAGCTCTTCATCTGTTCAGCTTGTTAGTTGGTTAGTATTGTAGCTAGCAAGAGACACAAGCTTATAATAAAGCTGAAAATTTCTCAAATGGCTTTGTAGAGGTCACACATACAGAGAGGCGTGGCTGGAAGTTTGAAGGCGGAGCTGTATATTACAGGTCAGGCATAAAGTATACACTCAAATATAAAATACAAACATACATTTTACATTTATATAAAGTTCATTTATTTGCCCCAATGAGAAGGCAACAGTGGCAAAGTAAAACTTCCTGGGAGGACAAGAATTAGAAACCTTTAGAGGAACCAGACCGGGTTAATTTGGGTGATTATAAATAATCTCTTCTAGAATATATTTGTACGCTATGTAGAAAACAGTGCAGGAAATTTGTTACATTTTGTACATGAAGACAGAGTTGGAGCTTATGTCTGATGTAGTGGAGGCGCTGCAGTATTGGAAGATTTAGTTCCAATTTAGTTCCATCTTTGTGGAATTGTTCCTGATTGGTGCTTGGTAATTTACATGTGATTTTATCAAAATATTTATGTGATTACAGAGAAAATCAACAAAAGTTCATAAAAATTATGGTGGGATTTTTTTGCTTTGAGAAAACAACATGACTTTATAGAATACTGATGACTTTCAATAGAATGCATTGCATTTACTCTAAATCATCTTTTTTAATAATTTGGCTGCTTTCTTTTTTTCTCATACATCCATCTCTGTCTGGAGTAAACATGGAGCAAATAAATGGAAGAGGAGCCGTGCTTTCTCAGTATGTCCCGCTTAGACTCTACCTCTATATATAATTCAGAGCTATAACTGACTCTCTAAAGGCTTGTGTTCTCTTAGCTGGGACACTCTGTGATGATAGGATCCTATCCATTCACCCAATTAGAAACTTCTCTGCAAGGCCGCATCAGCACCAGCATGCATTATCCTGAATGCTAATTAGCCTTCAAAACAACAATTTCGCTATGGCATTAAAGCAGTTTGTTAGTTACAACATCATTAGCATGCATCATGCAAAAAAATATATCACTGTTTTAGTGAGATTAGGGGGCAATTTATGGGACGCTCAAATAGCATTGTGACACTGTTATACTATTTTTGTGAGGGACTTACTGATGTAAAACTCACATTTAAAGCACATTTAGAGATGAATTTGCCGCAGCCTTCACTGTAATAATTCACACAGCTCAGTTTGTATGACAAGACAAGAAGTATGTCGGGTTAAGATCAGCGCTTGGGTTGATATTCTTATGACTTCATATGAATTCTAAAACATCACACTTCTTTGTTAGATTTTATTTAATTATCTTTTGGAATAAACTCTAAATTCTTGTTCATGACATGTTACATATTAAACCTCCTTAACTATGTTTCATGCATAGAATTGCAAAAAAACATCAGGATGCCTGATGTAGTGTTTCCATACCTGCCTGGTGTCGAGAAGCAAGTTTGTTGTCTGCAAAAATCCTTGGACTAGCAGAAAGACTTACAGAAGAAATAATAATAATAATAACAATAATAATAATAATAATAATAACAGCAATTATTATTATTATTATTATTATTATTATTATTATTATTATTATTATTATTATTATTATTATTATTAGTCTACTTCAGGGTCTAGCTGACTTCTCAAAATGAAGCATTGAATTTGTTACAATTTTTTATGATTCCTTCTATTTAACTTGCAGTAACAGTTGCATTATGTTTATAAAATTGTCTTTAGAATGTATTTTACTGTTAATGTGTCTTTGGATGATAAGATTTTTTAGAAAAAGCCCTACTTTATGTGACTGTATTTTAGTGAAATTGGGTCAGTTAACACAAAACTCTTTGAGAAATCTAAAGTATATTTTTGTGCTGTAAATGGTCACAGTTATTGGTGCCCCGTGTGAGACAACAGAGGTCCAGGCATTGTGGGCTTGAATGTCTGTGATTTGTGATCTGCTGGATGATCCATTGTCCTAGGACCTTTTTCATAGGATTGTCTTCTTCCTGTAGGGGCAGGAAGTGGTGGTGAATACTAGTGGCCAGTGAAAGCATACGTACCTAAATAATTACATAGCTGCTTAATCTTTTTTAGGGTTTTATCTAAGTGTAGATTCAAATATATTTTTGTCTTTATGATCAGCTATTAGAATATTGACTGTTTCCTGCTTTAATAGTCAGACACACAGAGCCTCAGGCCTGCTGTTAATTACTCATGTCCTGCTGGAAACAACTGGAAATGTGTTTGAGATTTGATTTAGATTTAAATCTCCTGATTTTCAGTGATGAAGCTTTTACCTCATTTAATACCTAATTATTGTGGCTTGGATGAACTGAGCTGAGCTGAGCTGAACTAGGCGTGTTAGTGGAGTAAGTGCTTTTCTCTGCAGGATCTACAGGAGCTGAGTTTGATGCCCTTACTGTAGAAACATTGATTTACATTTGGCAGAAGAGAAAGAGAAACCCAGAGTAGGAGAGGAGCTTTTGCTCATTTGATGAAAGGCCAGGGAAACCTAGCGGTATTGATCTGATCGATTTAACCCTTACCCTGTTAGAAAAGCCCGAAAGTTTTTACCCTTGCTGCCCACTGCGCAAATGGTGCAGTTCTTATAATAATACACCCATGTACATAAGGTTAGGGGGCAGATGTCAGGGCTGTCAGAGAGAATACCACTAAATAATGTTTGTAATAATATATTTTATCATGCTCTTATTATATTATATAAAAAATATTATAAGCATTTGTGGAATATTTTGAGCTACGCTTATATGCTTTATGCGGTTGCAGTTTCCTAAAGTGTGCTCTGCGGAGAACCTGGCATCCATAATGCATCATTTTTTATACTTTTTTAGACATATCCGCATTGGACATCACAATCAGACATTAAAGCTGTTATAATGCCAATTGAATGATGACAGGAATGGAAAGATGTTAATCTAATCTGTAACATAAGTCATTTTAAACGGATAAATAATATTACTGGCTTGACTTAAATCAATACAAAGACCTAATGAGCTAAATATAACAGCAAACAGTTCTCAGAGTTCTCAAATATGATTGTAAGTAGATTCTATTTATTTGTTTTTACTTTGAAACGTTCAAGGACTACAAACACTGCTGGGAATCATTACATCATACAGGAACACACAGGTTTTAGAAATTAAAAAATAAGTTGTGTTTACATTAGTAAATTAGTGTAGTGTAGTGAAAATAATAATAATAATAATAATAATAATAATAATAATAATAATAATAATAATAGTAGTAGTAATAATAATAATAATAATA
>JAOVVF010000019.1:7110260-7121656 GCA_028565595.1 Duopalatinus emarginatus
CAAAAAACTGCAGAAAAATTATGAAGCCCAAACTAATCATTCCAGATGGAATTTTCCAAATGGAAGTGCATGTCTGAAATCAAAGCAGATCCCTTTCATATATGCATCCTTTTTTGTTGTGCATTAAGGAGCTTTTTTTTTTTTAATTTAAGCTGCCAAAACAAATGAATAAATTCAGTAGGAAGGCCCAAATGATGCATTAGCAATGCCAAAAAAAAATAAATCAATAAAAATAAAAACAGGCTAGTGTAGTATCTTAAATAAACATCTGACGAATAGTCATGATCCTGCTGACAGGTGGAGAAATTTCTCTGGTCGATTTTATTATACAGTCTGCTTTTATTGGCAGCGATGCAAGCACAAATCTATCATAGTTAAATAATGGCAACATTCAGGAAAAACACAACCCAACACAGACACAGCAACACACACACACATCATACAGAATCTTCTATGATTTTGTCAGCCAGGTCGTAGTACATGAGCACAAATTTAAAGCACATTTCATTTGCAATAGAAAAGAAATTGAAAAAAACGGGGCTGGACCATTAAGGTTGTTCTTCAATCATTGGAAAACTCAGGACGCCGTTTCTATGATGCGACTGAAGAACGTCCATTAACCTTTTTTTCAGAACCACATAACACTTAACTCCTTTATATCTTTCCATTCATCATATGATTGTTTAAACCTGTACATTCACCAAATATGGCAGCTTCATTCAATTATTTCCATATATGCAACCCTAGCTAAGGAGCTTGGTGAAAGTGAACTGGCGTCGGCAATCAGGGCCTTTCTAATAGAATAAGAGGACAATCTTCTACACCAATGCCTGTCAGTTTCTTTCTAAGCCTCCTGGGAAAAGGATTGATGCTGAGACAAATGCCCAAAAACAGAGCGCTTGTCTCTTCTACTAAAACAAGTACATTTACACACAAAGAGGCTTATCTAAATGACAACCATCCATTGGCATTTCATTATAATTTTTTTTAGAACAAATAGCCAGTATGCAGCCCCGCCCCCAGCTCCAAGCAGGCCAAAGGCTTTATGGATCATTCAAAACGGACATTTAAAAGACTTTTTCTATTTATTATTGACAAATCGAAACCAAAGAAACTTTTTTCTGCACCTAACTGTTCTACAAATAAGAAAAAAAACCAAAAACTGTTCTAAAGACGACGAAAAAAAACAACAAAAAACCCACACAAAAAACCCAAAATGGAACAGCGACGAACAAACAGATGACAAAGAAGAAAGAAGACAAAGATGACAGGGATGACAAGGAGAACCGTGATAAAGAGAAGTTTGTTCTTTGTTTGTAAAGGGAAAAACAGGAAGCAGAAGGAAAGCGGAAACCATCCGTGGCCACTCCCTAAGGCAGAAAAAAATGAAAATGTGTCTCTCTCTCTATCTTAAACAGTTGAAGATTGTCTTTAACGTGTGCCTATGCAGTTTTTCACCAAAAAATGGGAAAAAAGAACAACAAGAACCTCATCAGCTACAATACCAAAGATTCCTAATTTACACCCAACAGCAGTTCCCTGGTCTCGTCCCTCTTCCCTTTGGCTCCAGTGCTACATGCATGGAGAATGTACATGTTCTCTACTGTATGTGTGTTTGTGTGTGTGTGTGTGTGTGTGTGTGTGTGAGAGAGAGAGAGAGAGTTTGTTTTTGTGTGAGTTTGTGTGTTGTGGGTTCAAACATGGGAGCTTTGGTGTTTCACACTAATTCATACAGATAAATACAGTATGTTGGGTCAATTAAACAATCATTTAACTTCAGCATACACCAACACCAAAGCAGCAAAGATCATAAGATAAATGTTATACTAAAGATCAAACTGTAACACAATTAACCACCAATTTATACACTCAGATGTTAAAAAAAAGAAAAGATGACAAAACAATACAATATGTGATAATTAGCTTCGTTTCCCAAAAGCATCACAGCACAAAGATTATCTCTAAATGGCTGAGTGAGCATCACATTGAACTCTCTCTCTCTGCCAGTTATGATGAACTTTTATGATGCCTTTGTGAAACTGGATCCTGAGACCTAGTGCCTCCCGATTAATGGGAAAGTCCACCCTGACCAGCTGTTAAATTCTTTTTAGTTTTACCTTTTTATCTTTCTTCATTGACATTCAGGTCTTAAAGTCTCACAGGAATAAGGAAAAGCAGCACCTACCAACAAATTAGCACCAGAATCAGTAAGCACATCAATATAAATACATTTAACATGTTTCAGGGTGGATTTGTCCATGTTTCATTTAATATCACATTTTAATCTTAACTGACTGATATATGCTATCCATACAAGCAACCAAATATGAGCTCCCATGTTTGCCAGAATGTTGTGACCAGGTGACTTAAGTAGAAACCAAAACTCCCAACAATGTCCACACGCTCCTAAGAGGAGTGTGTCAAAGCCAACATTTACCACAGACACCAACAACCAATCCCGGTTCATCATTTCCACGGAAACTGCTGAAATATCGGTCGAATAGCTTTATCTTTTCATTTCTTTCTCTCTTTAAAGCTTCAAGTCCAAAGATGGCTCCAATGGGCGTGACCTCTTAATGACCTTCGGCATGTGGAGGTCGTGCCGGAGTCCACTTCCACTTTCACCTCAGCCAGGTCTTTAGAAACAACCTTGGGTACGAAATCCAACCAGAAAAAGAGCTTTATGTTTGTTGCTTGTCTTTAGTACTTAATTGTTTGCCAATGCCTACAGTATGTATGATAGTTTCCTAGCTTTTTTTGCAATATGTAATTATTTATGTAATTTATATTTGTTATAATTGAACTTAATTTAAATTTGCCAAAAAAAATCCTTGAAACCCTTTTCCCCATGAGTAGCTTGCCAAAGTTTACATTCAGTTTTTTTTCCTTTAAGTGTCTGACACTGTCAATCTTATTTATTTATACCAAAGTGTGGTAGTGCTTATATAGCTTTGTTTTGTTTAATAATTTAATGTTATTTAATTAGTTTGAATTGTTTGGATTAATTAATATTTATGGCTCATTGAGAATGTTTTTAGTGCATCGAAGATGCAGTGCTTGTGTCCCATCTGTTAATTTATTTTCAGTTAGCTTTACTTTAAAAAGCAATGTATTTAATTTTATTTAATTTCACATAGACTTAATGAGAATGTTACAAAATGTAGTAGCTGCCAGATTGTTTGCAAAAAAAATATTTAAATCTTTTTTTGTTGATTTCTCTCCAAATGGAAACAATCTGTTATGAATTAATATTTTTTTGAACGAGCACTGTATCTCACCATTTGTGATTAATTATGACTATCTATTTATCCCGCGATAATGGACAAGCCTGACCTTACTGATGCCGATTGGACACGGCAACACGTTAATGGAGATCAATGCAAAGATCAACTCACCAAAGATTTTTAAGGAAAACAAGAAAACAAATAAAATCAACCAACCAACCAACAAAACCACGGACACTGAGAGACCGTTTGTTCATTGCTTCATTAGTAGAAGGATAACAGAGGATTCCCTTAAACACTAGCTGCTTCCAAGACTGACTTGTGTGTGTGTACAAAAAGTCTTTCTATTTCTATAGTGAGAACCAAAGAGGCTACCTCACTGAATTTTCCATTTGTAATTTTAATCGTGTTGATGAAACCAAAGATACCAAAGATTTTTTTCTCCCTCTAGTACGGTCTGCGCTTGACTCCATGCTTTCCACTTTGATAAATGTCACCCTCTCTATTCTGAAAACCTCCCCAAATTACCCCCCAATTACTACAGCAATACACACTTTTCTGTGTGTTTCCAGTTGCCCCTCACTGTTCAGAGATCCCAAAGACAAAGCTAATAACCAAAAATGACAGTCAGGCTGGGGGTTTTGCACACTTTCAACAGTTCACATTGTTTAAAAAGATCAGTATAGGGTTTTTATATGTTCTGATGTTAGACTATTATTTTATTGTAAGCGCTAGCTTTCTAAATATTTTACTTTAATACTAAAATAAAAATACAACTTTTAGCATGAAATCAGGTTATTATTTGTAACTAAACCTTTTTTTTTCAAAAGTCAATTAATTTTCTGGTTTATTAAATAAGTGAATGGGTTGTTAAGTCTACAGATGGCAAATCTAAAAGTAACTAGAAGTAGAAAAGATCCAAACATTGCAAACACATTACCTGCTAGAAACAGAAGAAATGACATTATGTGAGTAAAATCTTCATAAAAAGAACAAAAAACCTGAAACACCATCTAAGATAAAGGTTTTTAAATAATATTTGCCATCTAAAGTGACCTAAAAATATTTGTTTAAAAATAAGGATAAAGTTAAACAAAAAGATAAAGACTTTACCAGATCTGTTACTTGTAGTACAGAAACACTGATATTTTATAGTTATTTTCAAACTGCAAATTTTAGTTAGTAACTTTTTTCAGAAAATGTCAGAATGTGTCTGATGTCAGTAACATGTTCCAAAGATTACGGTTGATTAAAGTGTTAGAATTTTTCCACAAGGTTTTGTTAATTTATACTTTATACAGATTGGTGTACATGAAGAGTCACTGCAAATATGAAGTTCTGCATCTACATTTATTCCAATTTACATGGAAAGTAGATAGATTATTGCACATTTCTTACTAAACCTACTCCACAATTCTGGTTTAAATTATTTGATTATTTAAAATGATCGTTAAAATTCCATTAAAATAACAAATTAAGTGAAATTGTCACAATAATCAATTTGAAGAAAAAAAGTGTTGTTTTTTTTAACTAGTCAGCAAAATCTGTTTTTATTTCCGCCTGATGATATTTTAGAATCATGGTTTTGTGAGTTTTTCAACTACGTGATACATTATTTTTTAACCTTTTAACCAAATTTACAATCTTAAACGCTTTAAACATTCAGCATTTATGTGCAAAACCTATAAAACAAATATTGAAAAAACTGAATATTTTTATTAAGTACCAAAGAAACTGCTGAGGAGAACTGGGAAAACAGGGCAGAGCTGCAGTTTTGTGTTACATGTCACTTTTTACATGTCATTCTTTCCTATTGGAAATCAGTCAATTTAATTAAATGTTTAATTTTTTAAGAAATAATAATATACAATGTTGAAAAAGATAATATAAAAATCTTAACACACAAACAGGATGATTTGATTGTAGCTATAAAGCATCAAGGATTTCCAATTCCCTTTGTTTTCACCTATTAGGTAATTCAGCTAATTTCATTTTACAAAACACATACTTTCTCATCGTATGAGAAGTATGATATGATATGATATGATATGATATGATATGATATGATATGATATGAGCTAACCCTGGGATGAGTGCCTTGCTTGAGCCAAAGCGAAGTTTCCAACCTCTCTGTGTTTCTTCTTCCTGTGTATTACCTCAGCGTCAGTCAGCCTGCGCACACTGCCCAGGTTTTTCGGTGCTTTGCAATGCAATCATGCAAAGAACAACAGTTGATACCAAAGGCTTTAAATAAAATACTTTTCTTCTCTCACTCTCTATCTCTCTTTCTCTATATATCTCTGTCTTTCCACTCAACGGTTACATAGCTTTAAAGAAAGAACAAGAGTGGGGTGAAATAAAAATAAAAAAAAAAAGGAATAAAAAAGAAATTAGGAGTGGCATGTCCAAAGCGCAGACCGTGCTTTTCCTTTACCAAATTTTTCTCAGATATACCTCATAGATAATAGTGTTTAGGGTAATGTTATTATAGTGTATGTAATAAATTATTCACTTGCTCTTCTTTTTTTGGTAACTGTGACTTTACAAGACAAACAGAAAAAAGCTTTATACATTTTCAGTTGTGATTTTTGTAATAGTCGAATAGATGCGCTTACCAAAAAAAAGAAAAAAAACAAATGCTTGTCTTTATCTCTTGTTGATGTGCCGTTTATTTTTTTTCACCATATTTTGTGGTACAAAGGATTTTTTATTTTTTTTGCTTTGTTTCTACTCTCAGCTTTTTGTTTTCTTTTTTGAGGGTGGACTCATACTTTTAACTCTTTTATGTGCATTCAGATTATAAATTGATTTTGTTTTGATTGAATTTTTTGTTACATGCCAAATTCCATGCCAAAGACAACTTCCATCATCTCTGCTGGAAAAAAAAAGCTTTAACTAGCAATGAATTCTACACTGATTCTTATCCAAGTGTTGCATGGTCAAACCTTGCTGGTGTAACTAGCATGGCCAAGCAGCTAGAATTCTGGTTTAAGCTTTTTTTTTGTCTGGTTAGTGACTTGTTTCTAGTCTTATCTGTCCCATAGCCAAACAAATAGCAGTCATTTAATAACTGTAGTCCTGATTTTCTGCATGAGTAGATTTGCAGCTAGCCGTGTAAAACATTGTGCTTAATAACATTATGTTCAGAATTCCCCTTTATGTTTTTGTTGCATGACTGTGAAGTCTAATGTTTTTTAAGTTGTTTATACATTTCTGCTCACTTCAGCTTCCTAAACCAAATATTATAATTCAGGACGAAACAAACCAAAGTGTAGAATATTTTAAAGTAAGAAATTTCACTGTGTACCAAAAAAAACATCTCGTTTTAGCTGACATGGTTTTATAATTTGGATCATTACAAATAAAAAAAATAATAAAATCACAAGCCTCAAACACAAAAATATCCACGTCTGCATCACAGAATGAACTGAACCTGACAATCTAGTCTTTATACCAATGACACCTCATTCTGCTGAGAAAAATGATACTGACAAGATAAATAATACATTCTCTACCCTCAAAGCTCCCATAATATAACTTCAACTACGTTTTCAGATAGTGTTAAACATTTATGTATTTCTTAAATACTTCCACAAAAAACTGTAACCGCCAATTTCATAAATAATCATGGTAAATACATTTTTAAAGATAATAAATAAATTTATGGCAGAGGTGCTAACATGGCTTATTAGAAAGTGATGGGTTGTAGGTTTTTTCAGTTATAGTTTTGTCAGTAAACATGACAGAAATTTGTCATTTCATTTCATATGCCAAAAACAGTAAGGAACACAATAATCCAGTGTAACAGAATATTAGCTATGTGTGGACTAAATTCTGTTAATGTGAGTTTGTTTGTGCTGATTAGTCCTAATCTGATTAATCTGGTGTTATTAGTATAGCCTAACAGCTAGCTGGTATTTAACTTTACTCATTTCTTGTTAGCTGTTCTGTAGCAAAACAGTTAGCACAGTAGCATGAGTAGATTAACAGCTAGACTGCTATTCAAAATTCACCATGATTAAATCAACATGAAGTGAATGTAAGCATTACAAAAAAGCGAATGTACCTTTCATGTCCTTTCCCCTTCAGTGAATTAACTTTTTTCATTTTATTTGTAAAACAGTTTAATAGGAAGAGACAAGAATCGTACATGCTACTGTTTAACTGTTGCCACCTCTGCCGCTAAAAGGAATAGAATGTATTAACAAACACAGTATTTTATTAATAACCAAGGAAATGAACATCAACGATGTCTCGTCTCGTGCCACTGAAACTCTTAATTGTATTTTGTCTGACACCTTGATCAGTATTTGATTCCTGGATTATTACAGGCAAATGAATGCAATGTGACATGAATGACAAAACCAACATACACACAGAATGTTTTCAGTAAAACTTGAAGGTCGCTCAGTCGTTACACATTGTTACATCACCCTGCTTTGAATGATTTGGTGCCAATTCTCAGTGCTAAATTATGCTTCAGTTATTCATGCTTACTTGAGCCCCTAAATTTTATTAGGTTTATTTTTTTACTGAATTATTATGTGAATTATTTTTCATTTTAACCCTGTTTATATTACATGCTTATATACAATCTTCCAAAATGTACAGTCAAAAGGAATTTCCAAAACTGAAGTGAACCTTTATAGATTTCCCCTGGGAAAAAGCTCAGTGTATGAAACCCCTATCTCATAGAAACTCTGATTAGTATTTGCTCCTCCCATTATTGCAATATAAATATCTGTGTTTTAGAATATTATAAAGAAAAGAACCCACAAGTAGTAAAAGAACCCCATGTCTATCAGTGTTATATGTTTTAATGACTGCATACAGCATTCATACATCAGAGCTTTAAATACTGTTCATGACTTGTTGATGTATTGGGCACTTTAAAAAACGTCCATCCCGGTCATCTTCCAGAACCTGTGTGTTTGTGTGCTGTTTATCTTACACTTGAACGTTGCCAAGCGCATTAGTGATTTGTCTGCATCAAGCTTCTCACTTCCTTTTCTTTTTGTTTTGTTTTCAATTTTATTCTTTCTTGGATTTTTTTTCCTTTGGTACCTCTTGTTTTTATTCTCACTATCATCAGATGGTAGTGCTGTATATTCTGCTATTAATATCTAATAAACAGCTTTGATTCATTCACATCAAGAGATCACTTTCTCTCACGGCCTCTCTCTCTCTCTCTCTCTCTCTTCCTGTGTGTATGTAATATTGACTGAATTGTTAAACGTGCAACACTGAAAAATAATGTTCTCCTGGTAAGATTTTTTTTTATTGTTATTTTAATTTCTTTTTTTTTTTCAGGAAATGTTACAAAAACAAACTTTCAAGGATATAAAAATAGAAAACTTTTTACCTATACCTATATACTTATACACCCTACCCATACTATAACCATTTCAGCACTCATTAGTCCTAGCTAGTGCTTTGCAGCTGCTGAAACAAAAGTGATAATGATTCACAACCTCAAAGGTAATTATCAATGGATAAAATTATGACATTCTTGCTTTGTCTTGTTCGCAAAACACACATTCAGCATTCTGGAACCGTGAGAGAGAGCAAGCGAAAGAAAGAGAGAGAGAGAGTACTCTGCTTTATCGCTCAACAGCTTAGCGATACAGATCTCTGCAACCTTTCCAGACGTCTTCAAGTGGCTCCTGTGTGATTTCTCTTCTCTCCTGCTCTCTCTCATTCGCCCTCTCACTCTCTCTCTCCTCTCATTCCTTGGTTGCTGGGGTAACTGGCCTTGGTGGCCCACTCTTATCCGCTGACCTTTGGCTTCCCATTACCAGTGCGGGAGATTGAAGAGAGAAAGATAAGGTGTGGCATTAAGAATTATGGCTCTGTTCCAACTCACACACCTTCTGTCCAGCACTACACACTTATCAATGCCAAGGCTGACAGCTTCCACTGGAACATACACACGTATATATACACACACATACGTCTGCACTGAAAGGGAGGGGCAAATTATAAATAACCCTAAACTGACCGAAAGGAAATATTATGAGTTGGTGGAGCCAAAACACATCCTGTAGCTTATCCTTAACTTCTAAGCAGATGCCTGAAGGTTTTGTGCCAAAATTGACTAATATTTTAAACAGTTCATAATTCCCTCCACTTCAACCAAAGCCCCAGTTCCAGCACCAGTTCCAGCTGTTTTGTTGTTTTTGCACCAAACATACCTTTTAAACTTATCGCCAATAAGTCTTGATGTAGGTTTTTCCTAAATGTAGCCACCATTGCTGAATCTTGCCACCGTATCACACAGCCCAAGCATATGAAAGATGTTGGAGATTGTTGTTACATGTAGGAGATAACATGTATTTGCCTGCAGCTTCTTTAATTAAAAGTTATAATATAATGTAATAAAATGTTGCTCTTGTTTTTGAGAAACATCAAATTCTTGGCCACTGTGTTCCATGGTATATCTAATGCCTTGGAATTTTTTGTACCCTTTTTACATCACAACAACCTGGCATTTTAACAGAGGTCTGCAGACTTTTTTATATCCCCTGTAACTCTAAACATACATTTTTATTTAATAAAAAGCTAATCATTGGTAAAATCCTGTAGTAAAAGAGGAGTACAACACTCAGCTATGTTCTGTTTCTGGAGAATAATCTCATGCCATATATTAAAGATTCCTTTAAATGGATAAAACGTATAGGAGTCTTTTTTAAAATAAGTTACTTCATTGTTAAATAAAATGCTGCAGTATAAAAGGAATAAAACATGCTGGGAGGTCCTGTTACTGGAAAATAATTTCATCACAAGATTAAAAGTCATTTTTTAATTTAACTAAATTAACTTAATAGTTGAGTTTGGGAAAGGAAAGGATAAGAAATCTTTGGATGAAGCACACGGATGGGCATGTCCGTGTCTGTATCGTCACATGACCTATTAGTTCACTACTATGTCACATGATCCTAACATCTGTAGGAGCTGAATAACCTTATATAACCTGGGGGAAATGTCACTTCTCTTGTCACCTCATCTATATTTTACTGTTGTGTATTTTAATATTGGATTTGGTTTCAGCAGTACAGCAGAGAATAGATCGGTCACTTCCTGAAATCTATCCATACAGAAGTAAAGAGATAAAACCTTTTTACATATAACAGAAGTTTTACTACCATGTCCAGACTGAAGGACTCGGAGATACTCCAGTAATTATTACATAACACTCAAATCCAGATGTGAACCTAATCCAGTCTGAACAGATGTGTTAACTGGTAATCATATACAGGTTGCATTATCAGATGTGGTGTTAATGAGAGAAGGTTTGAGAGGTTTAAAACAGCTGAGAACGAAATATCCAATCTTTATGTTATGTTTGTACTGTTTTAGTCTCATATTTCATAAAACTAACATTTTCCCCATCATTGTAAACATCAAAAGGCTGGAATTGGATCTGGAAAAGGCTGGATTTGTTAAATCTGAATTAAATTTGAGTGAAATTGTGTCACATGTTTATTTGCGTATTTGTATTTGTAAATTGTTCAAGAAAATCAGCTGACACTTAAGGTTTCAGTATTAGTATTAGTAAAAAAAAGTGATGTCTTGCCATCTGCAATAAATATACATCTTTAATAATTATTTATTTTATTCAATTTTTAATTTTCCATAACAGATTTAAGTACAATGAAAAAACATTACACAACCTTATGCATTTCACTCAAATCTACAATCATAGTAGGGGGTTTATGCTGTTAATAAAATCTTTATCCCATTCAGTGGTCAGTATAAAGGCTGTACAGTGTAGAAATTCTGTGCATAACTTCACATTTATATACTAATGTTATATTAATTGGTTCTATATAAAAAACACTTGGGTGAATAAATGAAAGTTTTGTTTATTAAGTCCAAACATCCTCGTTCTCTTACATCCCCTTCCTCTGTCTATCCCGCTCCTCAGTTCACTTTGTCTTTCGCACCTCTTGAGAAAGCACTCATACTTTCATTTTTCACACCTCCCTCCCTCAATGCCACACCATCCCCCCATTCTTTACTCCCTCTGTTTCTCTCACGCTGGAGAAATCAATCGCTCCCCTCTCAATTAGAGGTCACGCTGCTCGGCAGAGCTGGCGTCCTCGCTTTTCAATTACCAGGAGGCTCCCACTGGCCCCCAGAGCATCCCTCACACACAAGCATACACACACATAC